>JASAND010015900.1:0-72934 GCA_030248195.1 Trissonchulus latispiculum
TGTACTTCGTTCAGTTACGTATTGCTCGTGGTCTTTTTGCGAAATTGGTCTTTTCGCGAAAAAGACCAGCAATTTCGGTCTTTTCGCGAAGTGTTAGTCACATTGAAGTGATTTAAACTACGCTCATTTCTGCAGCCCGGTCTTTTCATGAAAAAAGACCAAGCGTGTTGGTCTTTTTGCCATTAAAATTAAATCATAACATTATTTATGAAAGCTGATTCATTTATGATGCAAAATTTATGGAGTCTGTTCTCTACCAGCAAAGTCTTAATTTTTTAATTTTTAATTTTTGTGATTTTAGTGACAGACAGTCAGTCTGTTACTCCTGACTGACAGACAGTCCGTTAATATTGTTTATATTATTTATGCTGGCATATACTGAATGCCCGACAAAAGGTCTAATACATGCTGAATTTATGGGTTCTATGGGGCTTTGATAAATTTTTATGAATAAAGTGGGTCCAAAATAATGGAAAAGTGATTTTTAGTTAAAATAATTTGTTATTGCCATTTTGCAAAACTTGATGAATTTGTACATTTTTGCATATGGGTTTTCAAATTACAATTACATTACATTAATTATATTATATGTATATATTTCAAATTAAAATATTCACTTAATTAACGAGTTTGTGACTCTTACGGTTGTCCGAGTAATTTTACCAGTTGAGATTTCATTTGTTAAACATAGGAAATTTAAAAAAATTGTTAACTTATTTGAGTATTCAGTGATTCAGTCAGTCAGGATTGGAATAACAGACTGTCTATCACTAAAATCAAAAATTAAAAAATTAAGACTTTGCCGGTAGAGAACAGACCCCATAAATTTTGCATCATAAATGAATCAGCTTTCATAACTAATGTTATGATTTGACTTATTTCGCAAAAAGCCCAACACGCTTGGTCTTTTCGCGAAAAGACCGGGCTGGTAGCAGAAATGAGCATAGTTTAAACTAATTTCTCAATGTGACCGGGCACTTCGCGAAAAGACCGAAATTGTTGGTCTTTTCGCGAAAAGACCAATTTCGCAAAAAGACCACGACATATATATACGTATGGATTAAATAGCACAGCACAGCACAGCACTCTACAGCCACTTTGAGCATGCACTTTTATGAGAAACGTTGCTCAGCTAGCTTAGGGCTTTCATTTGGTACCAAATTTGACCACTTTTGAAAATTTTCATTTTCGACCCAAAATCGCCTAAGTCCCCACCCCACCCCACCACAGCACTCTACAGCCACTTTGAGCATGCACTGTTATGAGAAAAGTTTCTCAGCTCAATTGAGGCTTTCATTTGATATATACCAAATTTGACCACTTTTGAAAAATTTTAGTTTTGACCCAAAATCGCCTAAGTCCCCACCCCACCCCACAACAGCACTCTACAGCCACTTTGAGCATGCACTGTTATGAGAAAAGTTTCTCAGCTCAATTGAGGCTTTCATTTGATACCAAATTTGACCACTTTTGAAAAATTTTAGTTTTGACCCAAAATCGCCTATATAAGTCCCCACCCCACCACAGCACTCTACAGCCACTTTGAGCATGCAGTTCTATGACAAAAGTTGCTCAGCTCGCTTAGGGCTTTCATTTGGTACCAAATTTGACCACTTTTGAAAAATTTTAGTTTTGACCCAAAATCGCTTAAGTCCACACCCCACCCCACCACAGCACTCTACAGCCACTTTGAGCATGCACCTTTAAGAGGAAAGTTGCTCAGCTCGCTTGGGGCTTTCATTTGGTACCAAATTTGACCACTTTTGAAAAATTGCATTTTTGACCGAAAATCGCTTAGACCCCACCTCTACCCCAGCAGAGCACCCTACAGCCACTTTGAGCATGCACTTTTATGAGAAAAGTTGCTCAGCTCGCTTAGGGCTTTCATTTGGTATCAAATTTGACCACTTTTGAAAATTTCATTTTTGACCGAAAATCGCCTAAGTCCCCACCCCACCCCACCACAGCACTCTACAATAACTACAAGGCATGCAGTTCTATGACAAAGTTGCTCAGCTCGCTTAGCGCTTTCATTTGATACCAAATTTGACACTTTTGAAAATTTTCGTTTTGACCACATGACCTCCCACCTACATGACCCTCCAGATGGCAAAGTGGAACCAGCACAGCAAGATGGGTGGGTCCGACGGCAAAAGAGCTGCCAGGAATGAGCTGGGCGCACCAGAAAACTCCTCTTGAACAAGTTTTGAGAGGCTAAGTACGATCCTATTATGGTATTTCCCTGGAAGTCAGTTACTGACCCGGACCCTCAGACAGCAATTTGGAACTTCCCAGCAAGATGGGTGAGTCGGACGGCAAAAACGGACGGACCGGGAATGAGCTGGGCGCACCAAAAAGCCCCTATAGACAAAGTTTTGAAAGGCCAAGTAAAGCCTACTATGGACTTCCCGAAAGCGGTTACCTACCTGACCCCTCAGACGGTCAAGTGGAACCAGCCCAGCAAATTGGGTGAATCGGGCAACAAAACTGATGGCGGGAATGGATTCTCCGTCCCCAAAACCTTTATATGCACGATTTCAAAAGTCTATCTTGAAAAATAAGCGAAAAAACAAAGTTCAAAGTCGGACCCAACATTCACCAACTTTGGCGGGCGCTGTGGCGCAACACATCAAAAATTCTACTTCAAACGTCATAATCCGGATATATGTCCTTATCAACCATATATCACTTGTCTGGTTTGTATTTGCATAAAGAGCTGGAAAGAGCTTAATCCCAGGCGCCCTTTTGGCCATTTCGACGTTCTGTAGCCGACTTTTGTGGTGCCACTGTGGCGCTGCGGCTGCCTGGTGGCGCGGCGGCGACCACATATATCGAAAGTCAGTAACCTATATATATTGATGATATACCACAATAGGTGTCTTCCTTTCGCTACATTCTGTGAAAGAGGCTACAAAATGGTGACATACGAGGGTAAAACGGAGACACCAGAAAAAAAAACATCGCCGGCATAACTGCCGGCGGGTGTAACTTTTTAGCGGTAAGTGCTACGGGGATGAAATTTTCCAATTATACTAAACTCAACACGGACTTTCTTTTGCGCACAAAATTTGCGCAGGATCTGCGCAGGAATCTGCGCAGCCTCTGCGCAGCGCCTCTGAAGGCTGTCATTGGGGCGTTTTGACTCATATTATAGGGGTCGCTACCGCGACCCCTATGATATATCAAATGAAAGCCCTCAGCGAGCTGAGCAATTTTTGTCATAGAACTGTATGCTCAAAGTGGTTGTGGAGTGCTGTGGTTGGCTTGCTTGCTACTGTTGAAAGATATCTATGTATATACACAGCTTCAGGAGCATACATATATAAAATAATGGAAAACAAGAACAAAAAGTGCTCCTTCGTCGCATGTAAAATACATATGAGTCTTCGTAGGCAGGTTGTACATAAGCAAAAACTAGCCTGTAAAATACATATGAGTTCCGTAGGGAGGTTGTAAATTAAGGAAAAAAGTTGCAACCGCTTAACATATGAGCCTGTCCTACAACGAGGCTCATATTGGCGTCACAGTGCATTCCACATTAAAGCCTCATTAAGGTGGTGGTATCCTTTTGTGCAGTGCTTTTGTGGCGATTTTTTTAAAACGCTATAACTTTCGCAATTTTGGGAGTTGCAAAGAGCTTTATACATCGTTTTAAAGCTTAATATCTGTACATTCATATATATGAGCTTACAGAACTGGCAAAATTAGCAAAAAAGTAGCAGAAATTTTCTGACATGCTGACATCTAACAGGGTGAATATAGACCAAAAGTTTTCGAACATCGATTTCTCAAAACTGAAGAATCGGCCAAAAGTTCTTTTTGTGCCACGATATGAAGGACATATGGGCCGAGGGACGTTTTTTGGATTTGGCTTGGGCATGGCATTTGGCATGAATCATGTCTTAACGTTCGAGAAAATCGGACAAATGCACAGTAACACGAAATTTCGCAACTTCGCGTTGAGTTTTCTTGCTACTCAATACGTTTTAGCCAAACCAAGAAAAACGTCCCTCCGCAGAAGTGCGAATTTCAATTCTGCCGAAAATCTCCGGAATCCGTCGAGTAGTTTTTGAGAAATCGATGTTCGAAACAAAATAATCGCAGTTTTGCCAAAATGGTTTTTCGGCCAAATCTCTAGCTGAAAGCAATAAACTCCGGCTAATACGCATTCATAAAATGTGCATTTGGACGGCGTATCGATTGAGTATAACTAAGCCAATTTTGTCCTTAACATGTGGCAGTAATTTTGAAAAAACTGATTTCCTCGAAAATGGCCATTTTTTGACCTTAGAAACAGTTTTTTGCTTATACTGACTCAACCGCTGGAGATAGCTCAAAGGTTGTAAGAGGAAAAATGTTCATTTTTGAGTCCTCTTTCCAGCCATACCAACCAATCCCGTGTCTTTTCTACCTACAGGGAGCTTAAGGCCAAAAACCAAAACTTTCTTATCTTTTGGCCTAAAAATACGGGACTGGTCCTAAAATGTTAAAGAACACGGAAATAGGTTCTTTCGTAAGTTTTAGCCCTTTGCGTAAAGGATTAAAGCCGTTGGAGTCAAAAATACCCGAAAGGAAAGCAGCACCTTAAAGAACCTCAGCTTCATCCACATTACGGAAAAATGAATAGACGTTGTGGCCCAGAAGAAATGGACTGAAGTGAACTACGACTGCCCAAGCTGAACTGTACATGCAACGTGATGTTTCCTGAAACACTATGGCACACCTCTAATGCATTCTCGAAACACTTTCACATTATACACACGCAGAATGCGTTCCCACTTGGCTGTGAGTCAGAGCGCCTCATGGCGTACCGTATTGACTGGGCTTATTCTAGTGGGGGGGGGTGGGGCCCCCCATAAACACCCTTCCCCCCAAAAATCGTTCCCCCCCCAAAAAAATCGCCCCCCCAAAAAGTGGGCGCCCCTTTTGGTACCAAATTTTGCCCTGAAAAAATCGCTCAGAAGGCCAAATTTTCAAAAATTTTCCGGCTTCGCCGGAGCTTTTTACTCAATTTTTGCCCCTTTTCAACACTAAATCTGCTTATTTTTGCTATGAAAATCAACTTTTATAGTATATGCCAGAAAAATAGCGTTATTTTTAGCATGTTTTTCGAAAAATTTTCGCCTCCCCCCAAAAATTCCTTGCCCCTCGGACCTTTGGGGGGGGCCCCAAGAAGCCCCCCCAAGAAAAAATCCCTAGAATAAGCCCAGATTGAGCATATGCACACTATGATGACTGATCAACAAGCTATGTGAAGGATAATTTGTAATGAAAAGCTTTATGCAGTATGTATTGTATTTATATAAAAGTAATATATATATATATATATCTGCAAATTATTCGTATTATGACATACGCCAATATGAGCCTCGTTGTAGGACAGGTTCATATGTTCAGCGGTTGCAACTTGTTTTCCTTAATTTACAACCTCCCTACGGAACTCATATATATTTTACATGCGACGAAGGAGCACTTTTTGTTCCTGTATATATATACGGTACATTTCACGGAAAGAGTGCCAGTTGGAGAAGTTTTAAAAATTGGAGAAATATCGCCAACATTGGTGATTTTCGCCAAAGTTGAAGTAAAGTCCAAACAGAATTGGCGAAAAGCCATTGTAAAAACCTTTTTCCTGAATAATTTCATACTTTTTGGCCAATATTGGCGAAAAAGTATGAAATTATTCAGGAAAAAGGTTTTTACAATGGCTTTTCGCCAATTCTGTTTGACTTTACTTCAACTTTGGCGAAAATCGCCATTAGTTGGCGATATTTCTCCAATTGTTAAAACTTCTCCAACTGGCACTCTTTCAGTGAAATGTACCGTATATATATATATATATATATATATATATATATATATATATATATATATATATATATATATATATATCATATTATATATATGTTTATATATATGTTTAGACTGTGTTTAATTTGTTTTAGGCTAGTTTAAACAGTGTATATATATATACTTTTAATCTGCTCAGGCTCAGGGCAACTTATGACTACTACTATTCAGGATTTGCCCATTTCTGTTCTCAGTCAGATCTTTTGTCATTTTCCATGGAAGCGTCGGGTTCCCCTGGAGTTGGTCTGTCGACGCTTTCGTGATGCGATTCTTCAATCCTATATGGTGACTGTGGACAATCTGGTGGTGGATTTGGACCATGTGAAACGATTTTCTGTCGGTCCGGGTCGTTCTATCCCTCAGGCGACACTGCTGGGCCTCGTTCTGGCTAAACTCTCTCGACCTCGTCGAGTATCTCTTCTCTCCCAGGCCAGTCCAGAGTGTCTGGATCTTCTTCATGTTCCGCCGGGTCTTCGCTCGCTTCGACTCGCTTTTTTGTCCGATCGAAAGCCGATGGGCCCTACACTAGCACGCATCCCACCAAATCTGGAGAGCCTAGAGCTGGACATTCGGAAATTGCGGAATTGTGAAGAAGGTCGGAGAGCCCTGATCAATTTGATCCCATCGTTTGGTAGTCTCAGACGATTGGATCTGTCAGTGCTGGTGTCAGAGGAACACACTTTGTTGGAGCACCTGTTCCTTGATCTGTGGCCGCAGCTATTGCCCAGTCTAGAGTCCTTTAGCTTCGGCTCCAGTCTCCGTCTGCTTCACTACGCCATGACCTTCGAGGGCACAGTGATTCAGAGCTTTCCTGATCGTCAGCTGCCCCTGACACAGCTGAGACATCTCTCCTTTCCTCATCGTCGGTTGACGGAGGAGGCAGCGCGCACTCTGACTGACCAGTGTCCGCATCTGGACTCCTTGGAAATTGCTGGACTGTCCTGGGCGGAACCAGCAGATCATGTGATCAGTTTCCCAGAGTGGTATTCTAGCCGTCTCTCTGCCGCCGCCTCCTCCTGCTCCTCCCCCCGGTCGAGGATTCTATTTCCTTTCCTGTCCAGTCTGACACTGACTCTGCCTGGCGCCACCTTTTGGTACCTGATTGAGGGCGGCCGCCTGACTCGCCTTCATCTATCCTATCCCCGGTTTTCCAGGCCAGAGGATGTGAGCCACCTGTTCACTCTGAATCCACACCTGTCCACTCTTCACCTGAGGAGTGACTCCAGCATTTTTCTGCATCAGATTGCTCAAAATGGCTCTCTTCGGCATTTGACCCTCTATAGCACGGCTTCAGTTGTTCCACTGTCGTCTGACCGTCTGTTGGACCATCTGTGGCCTCCATCAAATCTGACCCATATGTCAATTCATGCCTGTACCGGAGGCGCCTTTGAAATTGATTCTAGTTTTGGAGCCTATTTCTGTAATCTGACCGTGCTAGAATTTTGCAGCGACATCCGCCTCCAAGATGAGCCTTATTTTCCGGTTCTAGAGAGTCTTAGCCTTTCCCGGGTTTTTCTGAGCAATCCTGAGGCCGGTATTCGGGTTGGTCCCCGGTTTCGGTCCCTTCAGATTCGAGAAAGGCTGGATTCGCCCGTTCATCCCTCTCGATTCTGTCGTGATGGTCTGGCTAGCCTGGAGGAACTGTCCCTTCCCTATACCTCGCCCGATCAATTTCGAGATTTGGTCAGTAACTCAGAGTCCTCGCCCTCACGAATACGCTCAGTTCACTTCTATTTTAGCCGTCTACAGGCACAGAATGAGCGGATTTGGTCGTCCGATTGGGTGGCTCTGTTGTCGACTGTGATGGACAGCGTCCCCCGGTTGGAACGGCTGTTTCTGGAAATCGACTGGGAGCGCGGCTACGCCATTGAAACTGTGAAACAGGTGTTCCGCCACCGACGAGATCGGCTGAGCCGCAATGGAAGGGATCTGGCAGATCTAGACTACCTGTTTCTGACCAAGGATCCCCTCTCAGATCACTGGGAGGCCATAAAGCTAGATTTCCCCCGGGAATATGAGGCCAGGATGTTCCACCTGGATTGGAGGACCACCATCTCACCCCCCTCCGAAGGCGGAAGTTTGACTAAAATTAAACGACCAGTGACCAGTGACCCTTCCGATTCCTTAACAGCAGTTCGATTTTTCGACTCTGTCATGTCCAGCTGTAAAAATACTATTCTACTGAAGTCGTGTTAAGTGTCTGAACTGTGTTAGTACGATTGACTACAGTACAGCTCGTTAAAACCTTCATTTTTTTGCGAAGTTCACCTTTTCCGCGAATTCGCCAAGGATATATATAGAGATTTTCTTCAGTTTTGGCGAATTTCGCTTACGCAGTTCTTTCACGAAAAAATTGACTTTAATGAAGTTCCGCTCATCTAACTTCCGTTTAGTTTCGCGTAAACTCCATATTTTCGTAAGATATTAGCGAAAATAGTTAATTTAACGCGAAGATCGCGGAAAAAGTGAACTTTGTAAAAACAAGGTATTTAATGAACTGTGCTGTAATTTATCGGATGGGAGGCGGTAAGCCGGTGCCTGAAAAGTTTTGTAGAATAAGTGCGCATTGATTTTCTTGCCAGCAACGAAAAAAAAGGAATATTGTGGCTTAGTCGTATGAGAAATTTGTTGTAGAAATCGCAAAACTTGTAGAAGTTTGCAGCGTTGCGAAAAATTGACAGAAAAATTGAAATTTTGACTCTGAAAGCGATAAATCTTTTTTGACTTAAATTTGGAATATTCTGATATCCGGGTAAAAATAAATATCTATTGCCCATCACTAATTCCAAAAAGTACATATATTAATTATATAATATGGCTTCCACTTTTGTGTTATTTCGTATATATTTGACCGTTGATTTGTTTAGATTTAACGCAGTTTTGACTTTCATTTGTTTACTAGTTTCTTGTTTATTGTTTGTACTTGAAAGTGTATATAATTAGCTCTGATCAACGCTGCTTTTCTTTTTAGTACCATAGTTTTAGTTGGCTAGGAAATTATGTTAGGGTTGTAATGGTAAATTCGTTTCAAGATTGAGCTTAGAACGGGTGACAAGGTTCTGCAGGAAAATGCAAATTGTGTGGTTAGGATTGGATTACAGTGTCGTCGGGACTCTGGGGCATTTCTGATTATCAGTGATGTCTCAATTGCTGGATTCAGGAGAGTGTGCTAGGTGATCGCGGCATTAAGAGCGAAATCTGCTGTTTTCTGAAGCCCTTTTCCGGACGGAAGGGGCGGTCTTTTTCAACTTCCTCCGATTTTGCTGACTGTCTGAACGGTGTAATTTAACGAGCTTACAGTTGTGAAGTAATTTCACCCCAAGGCCTGCATGTGATAAGCAACACTTTTTGAGTTTGCGCCAACGTTTGTGAATTTGGATAGTTTTCATTAAATTACTGCCGAATGGTGTAGGGAATCCTGCAATTTGAATTTTAATTTGTTTCCAAACTTTTTTGGTGATAAGGAATTGGTACAAGTGGGGACTCTGTTACCTTTTCTCAAGTCAAAGTTCAGATCTCACGAGTTATGTCGTTAGAAAAATAGCCATTTTTTCGCTTGCCCCGAAAAATTCCTGACAAACGTTTATGAACTTGGACTGTTAAGCTGCGAAACTTTCGAATGAAAATTTAATTCAGACCTTGAAACTTTTAATTGATTTTTGAAGAGTTAAAATTAAACTTGACGCAAGTCTGCTGTAAAATCGTGCTATATTTTAAAATCTTCGAAAATTAGTTAAAAAATTTCGTTCTACAAGGCTCCGTAGCTTAACACTACAGTAGTTTGTGGTAAAAGGGTCTTTCCCATCCACTCTCCTCCCACAGTTGAATCGAAAATCCGAAGAAGCACAATTTAACGGATTGAGCTGAAATTTGGTAGGGGTAGGTTTTCAGTCCTGTTGATTTCAAAAATGTTAAAATTTTAAAAAATTTTAAAAATTTTAAAATTTTAGTTGGTGATGGGGGAGACCAAAGGCTTAAAAGATTTTGTCCATGATTTTGCTGAAAACTTGCATAGAGGGGTTTTCTGGGGCACTGAGCACGAATCTGAAACCCTTTCTCGATTCAGCTTTTCGCAGAAAGCAAAAACCGATAAGCTTTTTGATAAGCGACTAGCCTTTCGATAAGCTGCATAATGATTTCAAATTCGTGCGCAGGCCCCAGAAAACTCCTGCATGTAGGTTTTCAGCAAAATCGTGGACAAAAATATTTGGTCCCCCTGGTCAACCAACCAAAATTTTAACAATTCTTTAAAATTTTAAAATTATGCGTTTTTGAAATCAATCAGGAAGTCCGAAAAACCTATCACTACCAAACTTTAACTCAGTCCCTCAAATTGTGCTTCTTAAGATTTGAGCTTTTCGTTAACTTAGGATAAGCTGCATCAGAGTTGGAAGCGTGTACCATTTTGGCGACCCACCCTGGCCCGCTACCCGCAAGATGGTACCCGCCCGGCCCTGCGACCCGCAGTTAAGTGATACTCGCAACGCAAGGTACCGTCAGACTTTTCCTGATGTTTACTATGCTGTTAAATTTATTAAAAAATGTCAATAATGCGAAATACACTTTATTTAAAGCTTCTAAACTACTTTAACTCATAATGTTATGGAGATGTTTTGCCGAAATATGGAAATTAACCCAAATTGCTGAAGTTTGTGGAAAAACAAAACTTTTTTGAAAACTGTAAACTAAATTAGGAATGCACCTGGGCTCGGCCCGATGACCCTCTGTGGTTAAATCTCGTTGCCCTCTGCGACAAAACTGTAATTTTTGATAATTTTTAGCCAAAATTTTGGAATTTTAGAAGTCTAAACTAAGTTAAATTGGTACACATCGTTCGTTTTATTTCTCATCTATTTTTAGTGAAAATAGCAATAGTAATTTTGTCGATACTAAAACTTAGTAAAATCTTAATTTTTAAAAAAATTATCTTAGTTAGACTGCAATTTTTAGGCCTCGGCCTCGGATCCGGCCCGATGCATCTCCACGAGAAATTAATCTTGGCCTAATGTGGTTTCAAAAAAAGATTTCAAAAGTTGAAATTTACGCACCATTCGGCGGCTCTCGAAAGCGCGTTTAGCCTGGTAGATGGCAGAGGACTCTGGATACAAAAGGAATTAGGGTGGGATATTCAAAGTTCCACTAATCCACTAAAACATACAGGTATCGGATGCGGTGGTAAAATTAATATAACGAAAGCATACCAGAACAGGAGGTCAAAGTAAAACTTAAATGACCTTCGTCCCTCGTGGTAGCCAATTTGAGGATCCATTGTGAGAGCACTTTTTGCCAGATGCGAATTTTAACTAAAACAGCTATTTTTGATAAAAACAACCTTCTTTGGACTGTTTTTAGCAAAACAGCGATTTTTTGTAAAAAAATCTGGCCAAGCCGGGGGAACATTTTTGGAAATTTCAGCCTGAAAACCTGTTTGTTTGGCAATTTTTTACCGCTTGGAGCCGAATTTCTTACCTCTTGTGAAAGCAATTTTGATACCCCTGGAATATCAGTCTCTATGCTAAGATATTAAGTTCGTCTGCTTAATGAAAATGAAAGCAAGAAATGCAAATAGAGAGCTCGGTAAATATACAGTGCATGCTGTAGGAATACAACATACATCATGATTATGTTTCTGGATATAACCTAATAGAGCAAGAATCAAACGATATACGCTCAGACTAGCATCGTGGAGAAGGGGCCCAGCCAGAATTACCCAGCGATTTTTTAAAATCAGCAACACTCAACACTATGTTTTTCCGAACACATTTCAAGAAATTGTTGGAATTTTAGTGAATATATCAGCAAGAGATACCCGCTACAACCCCCGCGGGTAGCCTGTGGGTAGCAAAATTTCTATTACCCGCGGGTACCCGTGGGTACCGCGGCCCACTTCCAACTCTGAGTTGCATAATGATTTCAGATACGTGCACAGGCCCCAGAAAACTCCCGTATGTAGGTTTTCAGCAAAATCGTGGACAAAAAGGTTTTGGTCTCCCTGGTCAAACAACCAAAATTCTAAAATTTTTAAACAAATTTTAAAATTTTAATTTTTGCATTTTTGAAATCAATCAGCAAGTTTGAATTCCGATCCGATCCGATCCACATCACTATTTCAAAACTGCTACCTCGTGCTAAGGACAATGTTGGTTTATTTATGCTCAATCAATATCTTTACACAAGACTCAATCATTCTTGGTTTCAACTAAAACGTTTCCAGTCTGTAGAAAATTCGTTGCAACGTTGCGAAATTTGTGTCACCTCCTCCGCAAACGAGAATCTGTTTAAGCAACCCCTGCCAACAAACGGTATATTTGTCGACCCCCCTCCAAAATAGGAGAACCTTGGAGAATTGTGGGCGGAGCGCCGTTATCAATGCAAGAAAGAGAAGTCCTTTAGCGGTTTATTCTTCTTCTTATAGTGCAATTATGCACTCTTGCTTACAGCCTACAGTTTATTATTAGCCTACACAGCTGCCAGGTCCTACAAAAGGCTTATCTACATATGCGGGGCCCAGCCCAGTATGCCTAATTCCAGTTACAATTTGCCGGGTTCACACAAAGTTACACGGAAAACCCATACCCTATTATCAGCTAATTTGATTTAGCTTTCAGATGAATTCCAAACCTAACCAACTACACAGAAAAATTTTAATATTCTTACGTGAACCTAGATGTTGTTACTAAGGCAATATACAAAATGTTTGCATACATAAAACGCATTTACAAAACAAATGTTTATAATACAACATCATCATATTTACACAATATTGGACATCACAGATTAAGCTGACGCAGCAATAAAATTGAGCTAAATTTATTTATGCAAAGCCTTGGACAGTAGCGACTAGCAATAATCATGAGCAGAACAGATTCAAAGTTTGCTAACAAATCTGTGAACAAACAGCCATAGATAAAGTAATCAAAATTCAGTATTTAAAATTGCATAAAGCAACGCTGTCTACTTTTGACAAAATACTAGAAAAATCTCAGCTTCCATAGAAGATATCATTTACCATAACTGTTAAAACAGCAAAAACTTAACAAAAGATATTGCAAATATCTCAAAACCAAACTACCCGAATATGAAAGGAAAAATAAAAGCAGCTTGGCTTCCAAAATACAACATACATACAAAATACAACAACATAAAATACAAAATACATCAGACAACAGGCAGTCAAGTCAAATGATCGGTTCAGTGATTAATTAGACCAGATTTATACCGTTTGTACCACAAAAATTTTGCTGTACAACAAACATGTGCTTGCATCATCTACTATAGCAATGTATATACACCTAAAGAGATAGAATTTATTTTAACTCTGACCAAAATGGAATAACTACAAGTTAAGTTACAAATAAACTTTCGATAGGAGCAAAAGAACGTGCCTTTAGCGAGATTTGATCCCCCGTTACAGAATCTTATCTTGCATTAAAGAAGGAACACAATGCTGTTTTACACGAATGCTTGCAATAAAGCAGACATTACATTAGCTATGTCTTCAATTTCAAAAACAAACTGAATATACTGTCTTCTCAGAATGCAAGTTATAAACAAAGTTCTGAAACTACATATACTTCAAATAAGTTCCAATAATTAAGAGGGTGGACAACAGTTTATGGCAGGACACAAAAGTACAAAGTTTGGTACTCCATAGGTTTTTCTTCAAAATCCCGATTTCAGCTGTGGTGAATTAATAGTTTGACCGATCAAGAAACTCATTTCCACATATCCTAACTATTACTAGCACTAAGTATTTAAAGTATTTCGGCTTTCGAGCGTTTCTTTAGCAATAACAGGCTAAAGTTTTAAATTCAGCAAAAAGCAGCCCAGGTGACAGTACATACTTCTTTTTTGAACTAATAAAAACTGGAAGCCCGTAGCTTACCCTAGTTTTTGTCAAATTAGTGGACTCTAATAGGGCTGCATTGTGGCTAAGTGCGAGAGTTTTGGTCTTCAGATTACTGTGCTAGCTTAGGTTAGTTTGGTGAAGAAACATCTTGTGGAAAGCTTAAAGGAGTAAAAATGGGGTCCAAGAATTTTTTGTCTCCGATTTTGCCAAAAGTTACTTATAATTACAGGAATCTTGGAGCGGTTAAATCCGAATGGTATCCAGTTTTCTATATGACGATGCCTTAGTTCAGAGGGGGCTTACAAACGGTTTTTGAGTGTTAGCACTCTAGCTTTTCTAAACACTGGAGCGAGGCTTAGGGACCTAACTTTCTGCACATCCTGGTACCTTCACTGGCTCGTTACTGTGCAAAGTTTTATTCTGCCAAGGTGCTAGGACTAATTGACTCACATCTTCGAAATGCCACCAAATAACACAGAGTTGGAAGGTGGACGCGGGTACCCGCGGGTCCAGTGGACATGGACAGAAGGCTTGTCCATGTGGACAAACGTGGACAAATGTGGACAAAATTTTCGTCACCCGTTTTGTTATAAAAGCGTTAAAATTAAACCTAGCTTTATATAGTCGTTTTTATGTTGGCTATTTTCCGTTTTCCATTGTTAGTTATATTTTACTGTGCTGGCATCATTTTATGCGAGTTTTTAGCTTTGCTGCCCCCATTTCTTTTTAAATCGCTTTAGTACTATACTCCCTTCAGGTGTTGGTGTCATTACTTGATGTTTGCTGGAAAAAGCAACCATAATGATATATTTTCTTTCACAATAATTACAATGCTTAAGGTGCTGGTTCAGGTTCCCGAGTTTTTGGGCTTTAAAAGCGCAATTGTCGTTGAAATTTATTAAAATTTGCTACAATTACATAGTTGAGCCATTAGAACATTTTAGAAAATTCGCGGCGTGAACATTTGCGTTTTAGAGAAGTTCGCCATAACAGAGTTGGACATGGACACATTTTTCCTGACCGCGACCGCCCCGCGACCGCAGACCTCGTGACCGCGACCGCCCGCGTCCGCGACCGCAGCCCGCAGGCTAATTTTGTGACCGCATCATTTTGAGTTCATAACCTTCAATTCTATGCAAAAATCCACTTTTCTCATATTGTTAAGGCATTTTCAGTGTTTTTGCAGTGCAGCCACCTCATCGCAATTGCTATCCCGTTTAAATCTGGTGCAGACTGCAGCTATACATTTTTCGATATTGAAAATTACAATTTGGTTTCGTTGCTGCATTTGGATTGCTCAATCGTGGAATGCTGGTTCCAAACGCAACATACTATTATTTAATACTGCTTAGCATTGGTCCCCCTCTTCGTGCATTTAAATTTTAATTCTAATGTTGTATGGCATCAATTGAAACCTTCAAAATAGTTTATTTTCTTGCGGCTGAACAATAGAGTGTTTAGCTAAGGCAGAAACGTTCCATTTTAGCTTCTAAGCTTCTAGATCTATAAACTGAAATTCCTGCTTTTTGATTGTCACGAAAAGTTTACTGATTTACTTTCATGTCAACAGACACTTGAACAAAAAGGTGCAAATTTCAAATAAAATTTGATAGTGGCTGAGGAGTATATAAACGTGAAGATCTAAAGTTTTTGTATTTTGCTGATAGCGTAACCTGATAAACGTAAAGCTGATAAAATGAACAAAACCCATAAAATCAAGAAACTTGCAAAATTGAAATTATCAAGAAACTTGCAAAATTGAAATTAGACAAAAAGCGGTTAAACAAATTTGAAACTCGAAACTGCAGTAAGGACTCACAGACCACAGTTTATGCTGCCCCTCCAAACATCCAAAACATTTTAGAAAAATAAAAATAAGCACCAAATGTAGTTGATAATTAGTTCAATGAGTGGACTACATATTGTAAGCGAAGGAAAAATTTGAAAAAGTTGGGAATTTTTTACTACTAATTGGCCTGAATTACCAGGATTTGATAGAAATTTGCGGTCATTGCGGTCAAGAAAATTTGACCACGACCGCGACCGCCCGCGGGTACCCGCGGGTACCCGCGACCGCGTCCAACTCAGCGCCATAACTTCCACTGCGGCCACCCTACCGGCCAAACTTATAGTCATTCGAATCTACTCACCAAGACCCACAGCCACAACTTTGCTCTCGAGAGTATTTTTTGATTCCTCAATTTAAGCGATAACAGCGAAAACTGATTTTCGAGTTACTAAACAGGCCATTTTTCGAAAAATCAAATATTGCAAGATTTCGGCAGCTTCAACAGCGCTGGTCCGTCGATCAAGTAATGTCCATATTTGTAGTCCTAAAGGCCATGTTGTGCCCAATGGCGAGCTCTTTGCGCGGCATCTCTACAGCACAGCATTTTGAGTGTATATCTCCACCAATTTTGAGTGTATATAATATCTTCTTCCTTTGCAAAAGTGAAGGTTTTCTGACCTGATTTTTTGGAATTTGGAAAATTCCCAACGCCCCGCTCCCCGGATCTCCCGCCATTAGACATTTTCAGAAGACTGAGGTTCAATATTGACGTTCAACATTTTGGATGAAATAGCATTGTGTGCGAATTCAAGGCATGTTGTTTCTTTCTTCGGAACAGACGAAAACAATGTATATACTACATATGGTATTAAATGCTACAAAACCCCATGAAAACGAATTTATATAATATAGTGCAAAAAGTGAATTTCCAGAGAAAACAAAAAGTTCAAAGCACACTAAAAAGCAAAAGTGTAATTTTAAAAAGTTCTGGCTGGCTCTAATATGGCATTAAAACTAGGATTACCAAAAGAAAATTTGTTTTGAAACGAGGGCAGGGCACTGGTGGACAAAATTTAGAAACGTGGACATACAGGCATGTGCGGGCGGACGTGGACAAGACCTGCGTGGATAAACGTGGACGTGGACACTGAAAATCTTGTCCACTTCCAACTTTGAAATAACAGCGGCAATATCGATAATGTAATCCAGCACATCGAAAGCAACGTTCAACAAAATCAAGTAATTTTGACAATATGAGTCAGATAGTTAGTGCATTAAATTTGGGCTCACCTGATTAACTACAGTTCATAAGACCTTAGTTAACCTCCACCGGTATGGACCTACCACGCACAATTTTTCGCACTTTGATACTATTGGGCAGAAAAGTATAAAAGAAAAGAAAACTATTCTACTTTAACACCTTAGCAAAGCACATAGCCAAACCACCTCGGTTCATTTCACCATTAAATATTAAGACTGCAGACTTCAGTCAAATTGGATGGAAAAAGAATGGCATTGCAGAGCCAGATCAACCTAATTAGAAAAAGTGTTGAAACAAAAAAAAATCGGTGCCTATCTATTCCATTAATCAAAATAATGCAAAGGGAGCTACAACAGTGCTGCGTTTCCCTGATGAATTACGGCCTGTGGCCACAGAAATCGGTGCTGACTACGACCCGAGGATCGGAATTATGGCTCCTAATTCGTAGCAGAGACACGGCTGATTACAGCGAAAAGTTTATCTAATGAACTCTCCATCTAAGATGTAAGATCTAATTTAACTCCTATTACTTCGAACTAGTCATCGAAAACTAGACACACTCCAATATCGAGTGCGTCTAGTTTTCCATTGGTGAATCAATTTTTGAAGTGTTCAATGATTAGCCACAAATACTAAGCACACTATGGCCATAACACCATGGACAAAGTCATTCAAAGACTGTCTAGAGGGTTGCGTTGTCCATCGCGGACACTAGCCGCCAGCAGGTCTAAGTTGCTCTAAAGCTTTTCGCACTCACTTGACTTGGCAGCATAAACACTGTTTAATGGAATATAAAGATTCCTTGAAAATTATCTGTAGGTAAGCCGTTCTGCTGTTGTTGGCTTAGACGGATGGCCTAAAATCTTTTTGGCCTGTTGTTACTGTTGTTGTTGCCGAGATACTCAGCCAAGGGGCTAGATAAGGGAGCTATCCTTTTTCTGTCCACATCCGTCATGGGCAGTATGACTTTCGCTACGTCCGCTGTATGCTGTCCCTCAATGGGAAGCTGGCGCAGACACCTCCTCGGCCTTCGGCTCAGCTAGTTAACTGCCCATAGGTAGAGAAGCACAGCATCTTTCGACAATCAAGCCACTGGCGAATATGATTTTTAGCATGAACCACCCCCAGCAAGGCTGCTCACTTCTCCGATAATTTAACGCTTCATACAACCAGCGGAGCAGTGGCCAAAGCTTCTTGCTCAACGAAGCGATGCAACATCATTGTGGCTAATGTAAATTCGGACCTCAGACCTTATTATCCGAGGTCTGACGCCTTAACGATTAGGCTACACGCTAGGCTACACATCTCTGAGATCTCTAGGGTCAGGGACCACATGGAAATACAAACAAACAAATGACAAAGGTCTTTGACAAGGCTTCAAGCTTTTGCAATATAACCAATTAATGTACACAAGAGGTCCATTTGCAAATGTTGAAGAGAACTTGGTGAATCATCTTCTCTAAGATTATCAAAACAATGTTATTCCTTTGTTATTAATTTTCTTAGTTTGTTTCCATCTAAATCTCTAGTTTAAGCGTCTCCAGCTCTATTCGTGCTTTTAACCTTTTCCTTCTACTTCCCACATTTACCTGTTTATGTGCGCAAGCTTTTGCTGGTTATGACCTACACCATTAATTACATAGCTCACAATGCGCTTCCTTCATTCTCTAATCATTTACTAGCTTTGACGAAACCCTTGTTTAAGGCAAAACCCTTTCTTCTTTGTCCCTACCTTTTTCCTGGTCCGTCGCAGCGCAGCAGGTCTCTTATGTTTGCTCAGCCACGCAATGACGTGCAAAACATAGATGTTTGCATGAAGCATGAAAGCGTGCTGACAATGCTTTAAGATGGCAGAGCATTCTTTCTACTGCAATCCGATTTCAGAATTGCTGTGACTAAAACAAGCAAAAATAGGAAAAATCGCTGATTCAATAAAAGGAAACAGGTTTATTCACTGGCAGGCTAAAGATCTCTCAACGTTTTGCAGACGACAGCTGATCATTTTTGATGAACAGAGTTACAGATTTATGTGAAGTAGGAAGTCCAGTCGGCATGCTTTTAAACACAATCAATAAATAAAATACGCGAACATTGAAAATTAATGATAATTATATTTCTTCTGCATAGAGTTTATTGAAGATGCATTGCAAAATTTTTATTGAATTAATTCCCAGTAAACATCAACATTAAAATAGTTTCCGTTGCGCAGCAGGCTTACAATTTATGAGAATGTTTTTCTGGCAACATTTAATATTTTCCAGACAATATTGCTTGTTTCCTTTCTTCTTTCCTTCCTTTTCAGAGTTGGACATGGACACATTTTTCCTGACCGCGGCCTACCCGCGACCGCACACGTCGTGACTGCGACCGTCCGCGTCCGCAACCGCAGCCCGCAGGCTAATTTTGTGATTTTGTGAATTTGTGAATTTTGTGAACAAAATTTTGAACCTTTAATTCTATGCAAAAATCATGTTTTCTCATATTTGAAAGGTATTTTCATTGTTTTTTACAGCCACCTCACCGCAGTCGGTATATATTCAGTTTAGGCCTGGTGCAGTTTAGATATGCATTTTTCAACAGTGCAATTGAACATTACAAACAATTTGGCTTCGTTGCTGATTTTGGGTTGTTAAATCGTGGAATTCTGTGTGCAGGGCAGGGTGTCGTTTCTTTCAGTTCAGGCTGCAAGCGGCAACATACTATTAGCTAACCCTACTTAACGCGTGAGTTTCCCTTCCTTCAAGTATTTTCCTACCTTTAATACTCATGTATGTTTATTTCTTATATATAACATTAGTTGAAAATTTCAGAATAGTCCAATTTCTAATAATAGAGGATTTAGCCAACACAAAACCTTTCCACTTTAGCTTCTAAATTAATATTCCTGAAATTCGTGCTTTTTGAATATATATCACGAATATCACCACGTTCATGTCAACTGTCACTTAAGGTGCTGGTATCTTTAGTGCAGTGCTTTTGTGGTGATTTTTGAAAGCGCTATAACTTTCGCAATTTTGGGAGTTGGAAAACGCTTTTTTCATCGTTTTAAAGCTTATAATCAGGGCATTCACATGAGCTTGCAAAACTAGCAAAATGAGCAAAAAACTAGCAAAACATTTCTGGTATAACTGCTAAATAAATATAAACCAAAAGTCTTTGAACATCGATTTCTCAAAACTGTAGATACGGCCAAAGGTTCTGTTTGTGCCATTATATGAAGGACATATGGCCGAGGGACATTTTTTGGATTTTGCTCAAAAGTTCTTAACGTCGAAAAATTAGGCCATATGCTCGGTAACACGAAATTTCGCAAATTCTCATTGAGCTTTTTTGCTACTCGTTATGTTTTAGCCGTGACCAAGAAAAACTTCCCTCCACAGAAGTACCTAAGAGTTTCCACTCTGCAGAAAATCTCATCGAGTCGAATCGCATCGAGTAGTTTTAGAGAAATCGATGTTTAAAACAAATTTACCGCAGTTTTGCCAAAATCGGCCAAATCTCCAGCTTAAAGCAATGAACTCCAGCTAATAAGCATTCCTAAATTGTGAAATTATACTGTGTATTGATTGAGTATAAATGGAACAAAATTGTCCGTAAGATTTGGCAGTAATTTTGAAAAAAACTGATTTCCTCGAAAATGGCCATTTTTTACTGTAAAATTCGTTTTTTGCTTATGCTGAATTAATCACTAGAGATAAGCTCAAAGGTTGCAAAAGCAAATATGTTCATTTCGGTGTACTCTTTACAGCCATAACAACCAATCTGGTGTATCGACTACGTAGGCTACTGAGAGAATAGTGGCACAAACCAAAAATTTCCTCTCTTTTCACTTAAAAATGCGGGACTGGTCCCACATTGGTAAATAGCACGAAAGTATGCTTTTTGGAAAGTTTCAGCTATGTACATAAAGGATTAAAGCAGTATGAGTCAAAAATACGCGAAAGGAAACCAGTACCTTAAACGTGCAAATTTTAGAAAAGATTCTATAGTGGTCGTGGAGTGCATAAACTTTGAAAATTTAAAATCTTGTATTTTGCTGGTAGGTCATTGAAGTGAGCAGAATCTCATAAAACCATGAAAGCTGCAAAATTGACATTAGACAAAAGAAGTTACACAATTTTAAAACTCGAAATTGCAGTAAAGACTGACAGTTTGTGCTGCCTGTCCAAGCATTCAACACATTTTAGCAACAAGTGGCCGACAAAATCTGACACGACCGCGACCGCCGGCGGGTACCCGCGACCGCGTCAAACTCTATTCCTTCTTCTCCATTATCCATCCTCCAATCAGAGTTAGTCAGGGCTTACGGACAGAGCAAGCGTAGCAGAGAAGAGATAATAAAACAAAGAAAATACACAGTGAAGAATTCAGGGAATTTAGCAAACGTAATGCTTGAAAGAAACAAGCGAAAAGTGTATCAAGGGAAGGGGAGGTGTCAATGATTACGATATGAGTTAACGGTGCAAGCAAATGCAATGGGCAGGGAAGTAAGCTGAATGTGATAGAGGAAGACCGAAGGAATTAGTAAAGCGGAATATACAGGAAACGAAATGTATCAAACGCAGGATAAAGGAAGAAAATTAATGAAAGAAACTGGATATATGGTACAAAGGACTATATTTTTTCCACCCCGTTTACGTTTCTTCCCCACCCCCTGTCTTTTCTTTTAAACATGTTCTTTTCATTTTTCGTCCCAATGAACTGCCGTGACGGAATAATAATTAAGGCGTTCGACTAAGGATCCAACAGTCCGAGGTTCAAATCCCCGCTGCCACTAACTAGGCTTTCACATATTTCCTTGGGCAAGAAACTAAAGCACACATTGGTTCGCCGTGGTCGCCAACCAACCCCGCTGTCTATCCTTAACTGGTCGGTAAATGGGTACCACTACGGTGGGAAGGTAACAGGAGTGTCTGTTCTGGCGTCTACCTTGAAAGGCTTGTCCCCTTTCCACAGATGTAGTCAACATTTGAGTTGTCACTCGTGGCTTTCAGCTAAGAATCCGGAGATAAGCACCTGCCCGCTATTACCTTCTGTAGGTTGAAGTTCTCTCCAGAAGCCAGGGCTTTTTACCTTTACCTATTCAGCTTCGGTCTGGCTTCGTTAAGTCCTAAATTCAGTTCTATCCTTTCTTCTAGGTTTTTATGCCCAATCAGATATGATAGTACTTTTGATAACAGCTTCCAGTTCGGACCTCCGCGGCCCTTCGTCAAAACGTTTATGTTGCTACAACGCTTCTTTCACACCGATGAAGTTAGGGGGCGAAAATGTTCAAGCTTTGGGGTTGTCTGCACGGGGGGACAACGGGAGGTTCGGGTGCCATCGGGTGACTAGGAGGGGGAGTTGAAGGTAAGGACGTTGTCAGGGGTAAGGAATAGTTTGGGATAAGGAACTGGCAGTCAAGTGGGTACTAGTTCTGTAAGAATGTGATGCTAATCGTGCTCTGTTGAACCGCAACGGATGTTCCCAGTTAATTCCAAAAGCACAGTCTGTACAGTTGGCATTGTTTTCGTACTTCCTTCTCAAACTGTCGTCGTCAGTAGACTCAATGGTAGGCACTTTTGAATCGTAATGCTATGACTATTCTTTTGAAGTCACAAGAGAGCGTTTTACTAGCATCTAGTTAACGAATGTCATGTCGACGGCTGTGAAATCGAGCACCCTTCTATTTCCGCAAAATACACCACTTCTAGACTTTTACAATTTTTAGAAATTTTTTGTGTTCGACAATCTGGTCACCGAACTGTTGAACTTGATGTCCGACTCGATGGTGGAGCAAGGTAAATAATTTTAACCACACGTAAAAGTTCCGTAGGCTTTTGGCATTTCAACAATAAACAAAAGGCGCAGGGTTTCCAGTCTTGCTCGAACAGGTTAGGTAATTTGGAGGAGGCTTCCAAACAAGGATTATTTTTGTGTTCAGACCTGACAGAAAGCTAAGAATGCCCAGAACATGGTCATGATCGGAATGGTACAGCGGCTCAAAATTGAACTGTATATTTCTGAGCTTTAGTGTCTAAGACGAGTATCGCATCCAGAAGCTATTGATTGACAGTTCTCTGACAGACAATCCACCGCTCATTGACAGTTCACTGGAAATTCTTCCCTGAACGCTGGAACTGGAATTCTCCCTAGGGCGAATCTCCTCTTTACCAGATCCTCCTTGAGCTCAGCACACCTCAATTTAGCGGTTTCAGGGTCCGAACGAATACTACCCATCCGCAGAGCGTGGCAGTACGCAATGGGCAATATATGCTGTTGAGTTTGGCAAAATTAGCAATGGAGGTCTGTATCGTGCCAGTTGGTTTTCTTCGCTTCTACCTCCACTTTCAACCTGACCTGCAAAATAGGCTGTTGGATAGATGCAAGAAGCTGTCTAGGCCGTTACCAGAACTCACCATACAACAAACATGCCATCGATATAATGCCACCACGCCAACGGTTTGTTCGTGGCCACTGAGAGTAGGTTCTTCTTCGAACCATAATCCATAGACCCAGACGACTAAGAATATTTGCACAAAGGCTGTTAACAGCGGCAGTAGCCCAAATGTAGTCTGAAGGGATTGTGGGAGATGGCGCTTAGTTTATGTAGAGAGTCGTTAGTTTCCAGAAAAGCGAGGGTATGTCCCTGACCATGGGCTTCAAAATAAAGTCAACGAAATTGCTAAGTTTGTCAGTTGGAGAACCATTGACGGATTTGGTCTACCGGGGCAGTGAAGCTTTTGCTTATAGATTTTAAAAGGGAAATAGTAGAGTATGGCAGCTTGGGCGTCTTTAGGTAACTTTCCAGCTAGCTTTCACCTTTATACTTTATATTTTACTTAAAATCCAGAAGCAAAATCCTCCCTACACCGGTAGACCTATAGCATCCGCCAGTGGTTGTCCCACCAAGAAAATTAGGAGTTTTGATGACTATATCATGAGCTGCTTGGTCAGGGACATAGGCTCGATTAATCTGAACACTAATGACTTTCTAGGAAACTAAGCATCATCCATCGCCATCTATTCAGAGTGCATTCTGGCCACTGCTGATGTCAGCAGTATTTGCCGATGTCACCAGACTTTAATATTCCTCGTCAGCTTCAGTCGTAGACCCAGTTCCGACGCTTGACGTGTTTGAATATAATGGTAATCTTTAAACCCAGAAACAGGAAACCACGATGTGCACGGATAGGCCCCCAGCTATGCCAAAATTTTTGTTTTGTATTGACGAGATTTTTGTTGGATGGTAGGATTGTGGTGACGGCCTGGACAGCTTCTTGCTGCTGGCCAACAGCATTGTATCTTTACTCAAGTTGGCAGCGGATATAGGAGTGAACAATGCCAACCTTCAGGTCATGTCAGTTGAAATACGTGATGGCCGCATACGCAAATACATGATGGTGAAGAGGGGTACCCCGAGGGGAAGTCAAAGCAGTCAACCAGCTGCGAACAACTTCTGGCTGCAAAAGTCGTCCCAGATCCCAGATCTGAAACAATCCCATGTGGTGCTACCGTTCAATCCTGATCTGTCTATGTTCTGGCCAGTCTAAAACCGTCACGTTTTGTCAGGTCTTAATACGGAAATGAACTTATTGTGGAAGCCTCCATCTAAATTACGTAACCTGCTAGTTAGAGTAAGTCTTTGAAACTTTCGCCTTTCATGAAAACTCCCGAAATTCCCCAAAACTATCCCTACAAAACAAAACTGCCCCAAAATTATCCGAACTAGGCCCCACAATGCACCAAAAAATCACAATACGTTGGGGATACAGCAAATCCCCAATTCCAACGATTTTACTACAGTCGACATGGCATCTTTTTGGAATTTACTCACTGCGGTTCATGCGGTCCAATAACTTACTACCAAAGTCAGAGTCTAACGATACTTGCATCCATTTTACTGCCAATTTGCCATTTGAAACTGTTCCTACCTCCCTGAAATTGTCCTTATCCGCCAAATCCATCCCCTGACAGCCTCCCAGCCTCTCATTTTTCCCCGGACCGGCCTACCCCATAGATTCGACAGTTTCGCCCCCTATTTTCATCGATCGGAATAAGAGTCGTAGCAACAGGAACAGCGTAAGGGTCGCAGAGGTCCAAAATCGGTCGCAGAATAGAGGTTGATTTGTAATATTTGGCGTTCACGATTTCGCCTAAAATGACCTGTCCGTCCGTCCGCTGTCCGTGTCCGTGAACTGGAAACAAATAAAGAGAATACAGGTGTGTAAGAAGAAGAAGAAAGAAAAAGCAAGCAGAAAAAGAAGCCGGAGTATGAATGACAAAGGACTGACAGAAAGAGGACGAAGGTGGGTAGGAAGATCGAAGATAAAGCAAGAGTGAAAGTGAGCGCTACTGGAAGAGGATAGAAAGATAGCGGACTGAGGTGAATAAGACGAACAAAGAATATGCAACGAAATTGAAAATTGGTGAAATGATTGAGTATGGACAGGTAGAAAGAGAAGTAATGAGGGTGAGAAGAAAAAAGCAAGAAGAAAAGAAACAGGAGAGTGAATGGCGAGTGAAGTGAGTGAAAGGATAGAAAGGAGGACAATGAAGGGGAGTAATAAGAATAAATTAGAGGCTACGGGAATGGAAACAAAGTGCAATACGCACAAGACTAAGAAAATAAGAACTATATAACATAGTAACACATAAGAAAACGAAAACGAGAAGAATAAGAAGGGTAAAGATGATGCAAAGGGAATTGAAAAACATGAATGTGAATTTTGAACGGACAGAAAGAAAGCGAACGAGTTGGGATGAAAGAAAGGAAGGAGAGAGAGAGAGAACGTGTGCACACGAAGATTAGGAGAGTGAAAACTGGAAAGAAATAAATGAGGTAAGAAGAGAAAGAAGAAAGCTAAAGAATAAAAGATTTGATGAGAAGGGAAAAAGCAGAAAATGTGAAGTGTCAGGATATAGATAAGAATTTGGAGATAAGTATAAGAAGAAACAAAGTAAAAATGACGACGAAAAAGTTTAAAACGCAAGAGGAAAGGGAAGAGCGATGTGCTGAAATGAAGCAAATACAAGGAAAACATAACTAATAATCATTTCAGGCCAAAACGTGAACGCCAAATATTACAAACCAACGTTTTTCTGCGATCGGTTTCGGACTACGCGGCCCTATGTCAGGCAGTTTTTGTTGGTACACGGCGTCTTCCCATTCGATGAAGTTTGAGGGCGAAAATGTTCAAACCTTGGGGTTGGCTGCACGGGGGGACGATAGGAGGTTTGCTGTCGGTGGACTAGGGGGAGGAGTCGAAGGTAAGGACCATGTCAAGGGTGGGGGTAAGGGTAGTTTTGGAATTTTAAACTGGAAGTAAATGGATGCTAGACCATGAGACTTTGCTTCTGGTGGTGATTTGTTGAACCGCAACGGGTGTTTCCAGTCAATACCAAAAAGATAATTCTGATCTATATGTTCTTCGTGGCGTTTCATGACTAAGAGTAGATGATTGGCCTTTTCTTGCCACGGCTGTTAAATTTTGGGTCGCGACGTTTCGCCCATCTTTACCTATGGGCGTCTTCAGGCTAGTAGCCCTCAAGAGGGCTGTTGGGATAAGGGTCGGCCGGGGATTTGATCCGGGACCGTACGCGCCACACCTGTGTAACATTACCACTATACAACCAGGGACAATTTTTACTTAGTTGGAACTTATACTTACTGTATTCTCCCAGTTTTTCAATTGCACTTAGTGTGTACACTGTTACAATGTACTTGTATAATGTGTACCCTGTTATTACACTAAGGCTGTGTATTAGATTTTCCTTTGATGTTGCCGCCTACGTTAGAGTCCAAGTTCTGATAGCCAGATGCCACTTATATCAATGCTTGGTTTACTATAAGCTCGTGTTCCCCGCTTTTTCATTTCTATCGTCTCCTTAATTTCTCTCTTTCTTAGGTTTCTTTCCTTAGCCAGCACTTTAACTTCTGCCCAGTTTGGTCCGTGGTCGTTTAACCAGCAATGTTCTGCTATTCCACTTTTGTATACTTCACCTTTCTCACGTGCTTTCTTGTGTTCTTTCAGTCTTTGACTCAGAGATCTGCTTGTTTGACCAATGTAGACTTTGTTACAGTCGCTGCAAGGCACCTCGTACACATGACCTCGGATCCGTTTGGTCCCTGTTTGGCAATCGTGATCTCAATGTGTCGCGACTGCTGAACACTAGCTTTACACCACAGGAGCTACATGTTCTCTTCAGTTTGTCGGTATCTCTACCTGCGTAAGGAACAACCGTTAGTTTCTCTGCTTTTTCTTCTGGCCTGGGCCTGGTTCTTCGAGCAGACATTGCTTCCCTTATTACTTTAGCAGGGTAGAAGTTTTGTTGGAATGCTTTCCTTAGAATGCTCTCTTCTCTTCTTTTCAACTGCTGTTCCTGGCATGCGGCTGCAGCTCTACTGTGGAGTCATCTTATTATTCCACTTTTGATTCGAAGTGTAGATATCTGTTTGTGTGTCCGAAGTGTGTGAAAAGTGGAATAATAAGATGCATCCACAGTAGAGCTACAGCCGTATGCCAAGAACAGCAGTTGAAACGAAAAGAAGAGAGCATTCTAAGGAAAGCATTCCAACAAAACGGCTACCCTGCTAAAGTAATAAGGGAAGCAATGTTTGCTCGAAGAACCAGCCCCAGGCCAGAAGAGAAAGCAGAGAAACTGACGGTTGTTCCTTACGCAGGTAGAGATACCGATAAGCTGAAGAGAATATGTAGCTCCTATGGTGTAAAGCTAGTGTTCAGCAGTCGCGACACATTGATATCACGATTGTCCAAACAGGGACCAAACGGATCCGAGGTCAAAAATTGTGTGTACGAGGTGCCTTGCAGCGACTGTAACAAAGTCTAGATTGGTGAAACAAGCAGACCTCTGAGTCAAACTGAAAGACTGACTGAAAGAACACAAGAAAGCATTAGAGAAAGGTGAAGTATACAAAAGTGGAATAGCAGAACATTGCTGGTCAAATGACCACGGACCGAACTGGGCAGAAGTTAATGTGCGGGCTAAAGAAAGAAACCTAAGAAAGAGAGAAATTAAGGAGACGATAGAAATGAAAAAGCGGAGAGCTTATAGTAAACCAAGCATTGATATAAGTGACATCTGACTATCAGAACTTGGACTCTAACGTAGGCGGCAACATCAATGGAAAATCTAATACACAGCCTTAGTGTAATAACAGGGTACACACTATGTAAGACAATTGTAACAGTGTACACACTAAGTGCAATTGAAAAACTGGGAGAATACAATAAGTATAAGTTCCAACTAAGTAAAAATTGTCCCCTGGTAGTATAGTGGTAATGATGTGATCACAGATGTGGCGCGTACGGTCCCTGATCAAATCCACGACCGCCTCTTATCCCAACAGCCCTCTTAAGGGCTACTAGCGTGAAGACGCCCATAGGTAAAGATGACGAAACGTCGCGATGCAAAATTTAACAGCCGTGGCAAGAAAAGGCCAGTCATCTACTCTTAGTAACCAAAAAGATAGTTAGTACATAGTTGACTGATCCATTGTCTTTCTTTCCTTTTTCTCAAAACTTCGTCAACAGCATAATCAATAATTAATGTTTAAATCCTTCAATTAATGATTATATTCTCTGAAATCATAAGAGAGCAATTTACTATCTATTTTTACGAATGCCATGCCGACGGCCGTGTAATCGTAGGACAGGGATTCCCTGTTTCTCCAACGTACTGTGACGTGCACCTTCTACTACTCAAAATACGCTACTCCTGTACTTTCACATCTTACAGGTTTGGAGCATTTCGACCGTTTCCGAAAGGCGTGGGGTTCCAGTGTTGCTCCAACAGCAGGTAACGTAAATTGGAGGAAGTTTTCCAAAATAGGTTCATTTGTTCAGGCCTGACAGAAAGTGATCATGCCGGCTAAGAATGCCCCGAACATGGCCAAGATCAGGATTCAACGGTAGCACAAGATTGAACTGATCAGATCTTCTGCATCTGGGACGAACTTGGGAGCCGGATGCTGATCGCGACTCATTCAAAGTGCTTTTTATTTCCTGTTATGACTTCCTCTCGGGGTATTCACCATATCTGTTTGAGCTCAGCACACCTCAAGTTAGCGGTTTCACGGTCCGAACAAATACGACAACTAAAGTCTGACCAAAAATGTAGAAAGCGAAGTTGTTTTCTTTATATCTCACAAACGCTGCAAGATAGCTACCACAAAGTATATATTTTCTGAACCGGACTGATGAGATCTTTCTTTTCGTGAAAAAATTGGCTAAATTGGAAAAAATTTGTAATTCGAAGAAGAAGCTACTCTCAGTGGCCACGAACAATCTATTATCTATCGATGGCATTTTAATTGTATGGAAGAATTATGGTAACGGGTTGGACAGCTTCTTCAATCAAGTTAATTGTGGAGAAAGAAGCGAACAAAGCCAACTGGAACCAAGACTTCAATTACGAATTTTGCTATCCTCGACTGTATATCTCGCCCATTGCATGCGGACTTGTCATATTTGTTCGGACCCTGAAACCGCTAAATTGAGGTGTATCGAACATAAGGAAATTTCAACCGTAAAAGTCTAGAAGTGGTGTATTTGGCGGAAATAGAAGGGTGCTCGATTTCACAGCCATTAACATGACATTCGTTAACTGGATGCTAGTAAGCCGCTCTCTTGTGACTTCAAAAGAATAGTCATAACATTACGATTCCAAGGTGCCTATCATTGAGTCTGCTGAAGACGACAGTTTGAGAAGGAAGTAAACAACAATGCCAACTTTACAGACTATCCTGTTGGAATTAACTGGGAACATCCATTGCGGTTCAACGAATCCCAATCACAGAATCACATCGTATAGTACTAGTACCCATTTGAGTGTCAGTTCGTTATATCAAACTATTCCTTAACCCTTGGCAATGTCCTTAATTTCCACTCCCCCCTAGTCACCCGATAGCACCCGAACCTCCTGTTGACCCCCCGTGCAGCCAACCCTAAAGCTTGAACATTTTCGCCCCCTAACTTCATCGGTTTGAAAGAAGCGTTGTCGCAACAGGAACTGCCTGACGAAACGGAGGCCCGAACTGGAAGCTATTATTAAAAGGATTATCATATTTGATTGGGCTAGAAAAAGATAGAACTAAATTTAGGACTAGAACTAAATTTAGGACTTAACGAAGGCAGACAGAAGCTCAATAGGTAAAGATAAAGAGCCCTGGCTTCTGGAGAGAACTGCAACCTACAGAAGGTAATAGCGTGCCGGTGCTTATCTCCGGATTCTCAGCTGAAAGCCACGAGTGACAACTCAAATGTTGACTACATATGTGTAAAGGGGACCAGCCTTTCAAGGCTGACGCCAGAACAGAGACTCCTGTTACCTTCCCACCGCAGTAGTACCCGTTTACCGACCAGTTAAGGATAGACAGCTGGGTTGGCTGCCGACCACGGCGAACCGATGTGTGCTTCAGTCTCTTGCTCAAGGGAACATGTTAAAGCCTAGTGGCAGCGGGGATTTGAACCTCGGAATGTTGGATCCTTAGTCGAACGTCTTAATCATATTCCGTCACGGCAGTTCATTGGGACTAAAAATGAAAAGAACATGCTTGAAAGAAAAGACGGGGGTGGAAAAAATTAGTCCTTTGAACCATATATCCAGTTTCTTTCATTAATTTTCTTCCTTTTTCTTGCGTTTGATACATTTCATTTCCTGTATATTCCGCTTATCTAATTCCCTAGGTCTTCCTCTATCACATTCAACTTGCTTCCCTGCCCATTGCATTTGCTTGCTTCGTTAACTCATATCGTAATCATTGACACCTCCCCTTCCCTTGATACACATTTCGACTGTTTCTTTCAAACATTACGTTTGCTAAATTCCCTGAATTCCTCACTGTATTATCTCTTCTCTGCTACGCTTGCTCTATCCGTAAGCCCTGTCTAGCTCTGATTGGAGTATGGATAATGGAGAAGAAGGAATAGAGTTGGACGCGGTCGCGGGTATCCGCCGACGGTCGCGGTCGCGCACAGATTTTGTAAAATGTGTTGAATGCTTGCACAGGCACAACAAACTGTCTGTCTTTACTGCAGTTTAGAGTTTAAATTTGTTTAACCTCTTTTGTCTAATGTCAATTTTGCAGCTTTCTTGGTTTTATGAGTTTCTGTTCATTTCAATGGCCTGTCAGCAAAATACAAGATTTTGAATTTTCACCTGACTACTATAGTGTACCCGTTTCGCACCTCACTCGTAAATTTGGAGTAAATTTTCCGTTCCCTTTCTTAGGTTATAGTTACATGTTTGTCTTCGTTGTTTGGTTTTAGCACCCTTCCTATGATTCTGTGTTCGTCACTCGTTCAGGTTCTTGGGTTTTCCTAGCTTCTAACTTCAAGGGTTTATCTAATTTTGGTGCAGCATCATCCAATCAGGTTTCATAAAGGTTTCATAATGTGTTCCATTTGACCTCCTCTAACTTTCCCACCTCTCACCCGTTTTGGGTGAACTAAAAAACTGTGAAGTCCTCTAACATTTATCTACACTCTAAATTCAAATAGACTTTCATAATGACAAACCACTACGTTCCGAACATTGTTTAACCGTCCCTCTGCGTTCTTCCCCCGGGGCTTGGGACCCTGCGTAGGCCCATTACCGCACTCTTACCTAATGTAACCTAATCTACAATACCTAATCTACCTACCTACCTACCTGCCTAATCTATGTACAGTACCTAACCTAGTCCGGTGCATGCAATATTTTTGTATTTTTCGTTTTATCGTTTTTATGTGTTTGTTTTGTATTTATCTAGTGAATAGTGTACCCAGTCAACTTATACACAAAAAGCATATACTCGTAATATCAACAACGACCCATTTTGTGGTAGGTCTCTGCTGTCGGACCCACTCTAGAACATCCATTCTGTCAAACTCTAGATTAAGTTCCTCCAAGTTTTCCCTATTTCCAATAAATTTAGGCTCCTCGAAGTAGTGGTTGTTGTTTGGAGGATAGTAGAAATCCAATTCATGGTCCATAACATTTTGAAGAAAGAAACCAAATGAGAAGGTAATTTTAATGGTGTAGAATTGAGCATTGAAGACAGAGTAGAGGAGTGTTGTAAGATTGGATTCCCTTGTGTCTTCCAAACGAAAGTTGTAAGTTTAGTAGATCCCCGGTCCGAGCTTAAACTTTGTCCTAATTTTGTCCTAATTTCGAATACTAATATTTCTAATTTGTTCAGATAGCTTCTCCAAAAACTCGACAGGTGGCTCAACCGGATCTTCCTTGGGGAGTAGCAACCGTGGACACTTTCTTTGCATTAGTATTTTATCGAAAGTAGGATGTACTCCCATATGACCATCTAATCCCTTTTGTGTTTTAAATTTGTTTGTACAACGTTGGCAGGGGTACTCTTCCTGAAGGGGGTCCTGCTCAGGTTTCTTAGAGGGATCAGCCTTGCATATATGAGTCGCCTTTGTGTCTTCGCGAGAGTAACTCTTTCCACATTTTTCACAAGTAGACTTCTCACCCTCATGTTTTCCTTGATGTGCCTGTTTAGGTTGTATTTTCGAGTAAACATTTTACCACAAATGAAGTTTTCCATTTTCGGTTGTTTATGTCCTTGCACAATTATGTATCGCTTTCAGAGCACTTAAAAAACCGAGCGCTCGCGACGACAGCAGGAGTCAGACTGACGATCTACCAACATTTTACCCGTTTATACAGATTTCAGAGTTAGCTATTAGTAGCTTGGCATAACAATAGCCTGACCGTTTGCACAAATTGATATTTAAATTCTCCATTTTTCAATTCACCTAACTCGTTCTGGGCCACTGTTTCTGTACACCAGTCTTGCTCCGAGCATATGTTTCCTAATGTTTTACAGAATTTTGCCTTTGCCTTTAGATTCATTGCCTTAACTTACCGACTGTTGTAACTTTGTACTCTGAGTCACTCCATACTAGCTCCGAGTTAACACCGAGTATACACTGAGCCTACTCCAAACATACTCCCAAGTAATAAATAATTCCACTTATTCTTCCTGCTTTTATTAATCAAATGGGTTCCCCGTTTTCTCAGGCAGTACCACCGTGCTCAAATTGGAGTTATTTTCTATGGCACGTCTGAGGGCTTCTTCAGTGGAATACTTTGCCTCATACTCTATTTGTTTGGTCAGAGTTTCGTCAATTATTGGATCGTCAAGAAACCCTTTACAACGTTGGATGTGAAAACAAATTTTCCGATTGAGTTCAGCTCGGATCCTAGGTCGAACTTCATTGTAAGCCTCAATTTCCCCCTCAACTTCATCATGGCCGTCTGCAACGTATTCGTTTGCTAACCTATTTATTCTACCTTTGAATTTCTCTTCGGACTGCCTGACAAGCTCATCCCAAAATTTACCGATGTCAGTTGGCTCGTAGATCTCTCCACAACTTGAGTCGCTACTGTCTGAACATTCGGTACTCGTTTCTGATTCATACTCATCATACTCCGATTCAGACTCGTCATATTCAGGTTGGGCACTGTGAAGGTTTTGAACATGACGCTGTAGGTTGAAAGCCCTTGTGAACGTCTGACCACAATTCCCATACTGGTATGGTTTGTAATATTCACAAGTAAACAGGTAATGTACTCGAAGTCGTCGCGTCGAATTGGCCGACCAATCTAGACATGACTGCGAATACATTTCTTGTCTACTTGTGAATATTAAAAACCATACCAGTGTGGGAGTTGTGGTAAGACGTTCACAAGGGCTTTCAGCCTACAGCGTCATGTTCAAAACCTTCACAGTGACCAACCTGAGTATGATGAGTCTGAATTGGAGTATGATGAGTATGAATCAGAAGCGAGTACCGAATGTTCAGACAGTAGCGACTCAAGTTGTGGAGAGATCTACGTTCCAACTGGCATCGGTAAATTTTGGGATGAGCTTGTCAGGCAGTCCGAAGAGAAATTCAAAGGTAGAATAAATAGGTTAGCAAACGAATACGTTGCAGACGGCCATGATGAAGTTGAAGGGGAAATTGAGGCTTACAATGAAGTTCGACCTAGGATCCGAGCTGAACTCAATCGGAAAATTTATTTTCACATCCAACGTTGTAAAGGGTTCCTTGACGATCCAATAATTGACGAAACTCTGACCAAACAAATAGAGTATGAGGCAAAGTATTCCACTGAAGAAGCCCTCAGACGTGCCATAGAAAATAACTCCAATTTGAGCACGGTGGTACTGCCTGAGAAAACGGGGAATCAATTTGATTAATAAGAGCAGGAAGAATAAGTGGAATTATTTATTAGTTGGGAGTATGTTCGGAGTAGGCTCAGTGTGTACTCGGTGTTAACTCGGAGCTAGTATGGAGTGACTCAGAGTACAAAGTTACAACGGTCGGTAAGTTAAGGCAAGGAATTTAATGCAAAGGCAAAATTCTGTAAAACATTAGGAAACATATGCTCGAAGCAAGATTGGTGTAAAGAAAGAGTGACCCAGAACTTAGGTGAATTGAAAAATGAAAAATTTAAATATCAACTTGTGCAAACGGTCAAACTATTGTTATGCCAAGCTACTAATAGCTAACTCAGAAATCTGTATAAACGGGTAAAATGTTGGTAGATCGTCAGCCTGACTCCTGCTGTCATCGCGAGCGGTCGGTTTTTAAGTGCTCCGAAAGCGATACATAATTGTGCAAGGACATAAACAACCGAAAATGGAAAACTTCATTTGTGAATTTTGTGGTAAAATGTTTAAAATGTTTAATGACAAAGTTTAAGCTCGGACCGGGGATCTACTGAACTTACAACTTTCGTTTGGAAGACACAAGGGAATCCAATCTTAAAACACTCCTCTACTCTGTCTTCAATGCTCAATTCACGCCCTTAAAATTACCTTCTCATTTGGTTTCATTCTTCAAAATGTTATGGACCATGAATTGGATTTCTACTATCCTCCAAACAACAACCACTACTTCGAGGAGCCTAAATCTATTGGAAATAGGGAAAACTTGGAGGAACTTAATCTAGAGTTTGACAGAATGGATGTTCTAGAGTGGGTCCGACAGCAGAGACCTACCACAAAATGGGTCGTTGTTGATATTACGAGTATATGCTTCTTTGTGTATAAGTTGACTGGGTACACTATGTACTAGCTAAATACAAAACAAACGCATAAAAATGATAAAACGAAAAATACAAAAATATTGCATGCACCGGACTAAGTTAGGTACTGTACATACATAGATGAGGTAGGTAGGTAGATTAGGTATTGTAGATTAGGGTACATTAGGTAGGAGTCCGATAATGGGCATACGCCGGGTCCCAAGCCCCGGGGGAAGAACGCAGCTAAACAATGTTCGGAACGTAGTGGTTTGTCATTATGAAAGTCTATTTGAATTTAGAGTGTAGATAATGTTAGAGGAGTTCACAATTTTTTAGTTCACCCAAAACGGATGAGAGGTGGGAAAGTTAGAGGGGGTCAAATGGAACACATTATGAACTTTTATGAAACCTGATTGGATGATGCTGCACCAAAATTGTATAAACCCTTGGAGTTAGCAGCTAGGAAAACCCAAGAACCAGAACGAGTAACGAACAGAGAATCATAGGAAGGGTGCTATAACAAAACAACGAAGACAAACTTGTAACTATAACCTAAGAAAGGGAACGGAAAATTTACTCCAATTTTTACTCCTGTGAGTGAGCTGCGAAACGAGTACACTATACTACTCACCTGCCAGCAAAATACAAAATTATAAATTTTCAAGTTTATGCACTCCGCGACCACTATCGAATCATTTCTAAAATTTGCACCTTTAAGGTGCTGTTTCCTTTCGGGTATTTTTGACTCGTACTGCTTTAATCCTTTATGTACATATAGCTGAAACTTTCCAAATAGCATATTTCGTGCTCTTTACCAATCTGGGACCAGTCCCGCATTTTAGGTGAAAAGATTTAGGTTTTTGCCACTATTCCCTCAGTAGTCTACGTAGTCGATACACGGGATTGGTTGTTATGGCTGTAAAGAGGGCACCGAAATCAACATTTTTGCTTTTACAACCTTTGAGCTATCGCTAGTGATTAAGTCAGTATAAGCAAAAAACTATTTTTACGGTAAAAATGGCCATTTTCGAGGAAATCAGTTTTTTCAAAATTACTGCCAAATCTCACGGACAATTTTGATCCATTTATGCCCAATCAATACATAGTATAATTTCACAATTTATGAATGCTTAGCTGGAGTTCATTGCTTTAAACTGGAGACTTGGCCGAAAAACCATTTTGGCAAACTTGCGGTTAACTTGTTTTAAACATCGATTTCTCAAAAACTATTCCATGTATTCCGTAGATTTTTGGCAGAGTAGAAATTAGCACTTCTGTGGAAGAAAGTTTTTCTTTGTTTCGGGTAAAACATAACAAGTTGCAAGAAAGCTCAATGAGAAGTTGCAAAATTTTGTGTTACCGAGCATTTGGCGCATTCTCTCGACTGCTAAGAACTTCTGAGCCAAATCCAAAGCTAAGTTAAGTTAAGTTAAGTTTCATGTGCATGTCCTGATTATAAGCTTTAAAACGACGAAAAAAGCGTTTTCCAACTCCCAAAATTGCGAAAGTTATAGTGCTTTAAAAAATCACCACCAAAGCACTACACAAAAGGATACCAGCACCTTAAGTGACAGTTGACATGAACGTGGTAATATTCGTGATATTCAAAAAGCAGGAATTTCAATATATTCATTTAAAAGCCAAAATGGAAAGTTTTGCGTTGGCTAAATCCTCTATTATTAAGCAGCACGAAATTAAACTATTCTGAAATTTTCAACTAATGTTATATATAAGCAATAAGCATACATGAGTATTAAAGGTAAGAAAATACTTGAAGGAAGGGAAGCTCACGCGTTAATTAGAGTTAGTTAATAGTATGTTGCCGCTTGTAGCCTGAAATGAAAGAAACGACACCCTGCCCTGCACACAGAATTCGACGATTGAACAATCCAAATGTAGCAACGAAGCCAAATTGTTTGTAATTTTCAATTGAACTGTTGAAAAATGTATGACTAAGCTGCACCAGCCCTAAACTGAATACATACCGACTGCAGTGAGATGGCTGTAAAAAACAATGAACATACCTTTCAAATACGAGAAAAGATGATTTTGGCATAGAATTAACGGTTATCAGCTCAAAATTTTGCGGTCACAAATTTCACAAATTCACAAAATCACAAAATTATCCTGCGAGCTGCGGTTGCGGACGCAGACGGTCGCCGTCACGACGTGTGCGGTCGCGGGGAGGCCGCGGTCAGGAAAAATGTGTCCATGTCGAACTCTGAAAAGGAAGGAAAGAAGAAAAGAAACAAGCAATATTGTCTGGAAAAGGTTGAATGTTGTCAGAAGAACATTCACATAAAGTGTAAGCCTGCTGCGCAGCGGAAACTATTTTAATGTTGAAGTTTACTGGGAAATTAATTCAATTAAAATTTTGCAATGCATTGAGCTAGGCATCTTCAATAAACTGTATGTAAAAGAAATATAATGATCATTAATTTTCAACATTGGCATGTTTTATTTATTGATTGTGTTTAAAAACGTGCCGACTGGACTTCCTACTTCACATAAATCTGTAACTCCGTTCTTTAAAAATGATCAGCTGTCGTCTGCAAAATGTTGAAAGAGATCTTTAGCCTGTCAGTGAACAAACCTGTTTCCTTTTATTGAATCAGCGATTTTTCCTATTTTTGTTCGTTTTCGTCACACCAATTCTGAAATCGGATTGCAGTATAAATTATGCTCTGCCATCTTAGAGCATTGTTTACACGGTTTCATGCAAACATCTATGTTTTGCATGTCATTGCGTGGCAGAGCAAACATAAGAGACCTGCTGCGCTGCGACGGAGCAGGAAAAAAGGTAGGATTAAGAAGAAAGCGTTTTGCCTTAAACAAGGGTTTTGTCAAAGCTAGTAAATGATTAGAGAATGAAGGAAGGGCATAGTGAGCTACGTAATTAATGATGCAGGTCATAACCAGCAAAAACTTGCGCACATAAACAGGTAAATGTGGGAAGTAGAAGGAAAAGGTGAAAAGGTTAAAAGCACGAATAGAGCTGGAGACGCTTAAACTAGAGATCAAGATGGAAACGAACAAAGAAAATTAATAACAAAGGAATAACATTGTTTTGATCTTAAAGAAAATGATTCACCAAGTTCTCTTCAACATTTGCAAATGAGATCTCAGAGATAGCGGCGTGTAGTAGCCTAATGGTTAAGGCGTTAGAATTCGGATAAAAAGGTCTGAGGTCCGAATTTCACATTAGCCACAATGATGTTGCATCGCTTCGTTGAGCAGGAAGCTCGGCCACTGCTCCACTGGTTGTATGAGGCGTTAAATTGTCGGAGAAGTGAGCAGCCTTGCTGGGGGTGGTTCATGCTAAAAATCATATTCGCCAGTGGCTTGATTGTCGAAAGATGCTGTGCTTCTCTACCTATGGGCAGTTAACTAGCTGAGCCGAAGGCCGAGGAGGTGTCTGCGCCAGCTTTCCATTGAGGGACAGCATACAGCGGACGTAGCGAAAGTCGTACTGCCCATGACGGATGTGGACAGAAAAAGGATAGCTCCCTTATATAGCCCCTTGGCTGAGTATCCCGGCAACAACAACAGTAACAACTGGTCAAAAAGATTTTAGGCCATTCATCTAAGCCAACAACAGCAGATCGGCTTACCTTCCGATAATTTTCAAGGAATCTTTATATTCCATTAAACAGTGTGTATGCTCCCAAGTCAAGTGAGTGCGAAAAGTTTTACCGCGACTATCCCTCTAGACAGTCTTTGAATGACTTTGTCCATGGTGTTATGTCCATAGTGTGTTTAGTATTGGTAGCTAGTCATTGAACACTTCAAAAGTTGATTCACCAATGGAAAACTAGACGCACTCGATATTGGAGTGTGTCTAGTTTTCGATGACTAGTTCGAAGTAATAGGAGTTAAATTAGATCTTACATCTTAGATGGAGAGTTCATTAGATAAACTGTTCGCTGTAATCAGCTGTGTCTCTGCTACGAATTAGGAGCCATAATATTGATCCTCGGGGTCCTGGTCAGCACCGATTTCTGTGACCACAGGCCGCAATTCATCAGGGAAACGCAGCACTGTTGTAGTTTGTTCTGCATAATTTTGATTGATGGAACAGATTTTCTGTCTTTTTCTGTTTCACCAATGTTGTAGATTTCCCATTAAGCCTTCATTGCACCAGTTCATTGAAAATTGAGCACGTTTAGTGTTGGACGAATAGTTCTGCAGTAACAGGAATAAAATTGGTCACAGAAGATATTTCTTTTCTAAGTTAAAGATGGAACAAATTGGAACAAACCTTGTGAACGAACAAAAACCTTGTGATGGAACAAAATAAGTTTTCATTTAAAATCGAAAATCTCAACTTGTATCCTAGTTTCGGCGGTAACTGCTGCCTGTTCTGATTGTCTTTTCTTTATAAACGCCTTCTCAACAAAGAATATAAAAAAGTAATGCATCACTCACCAATTTCATACCTATACAATTTGAAAGCATACCTGGGCAGACTTTTTCTCGGACGGAGGGTGGAAATTCGGTGCGTTTTCCTCAAATAGGGTACTGCATATTTTGGTGCGCAATTTGAGACCACGTGTTTTTATTAAAAAATAACACTGTGGATAGTCGATCGTTTACTTACAGTGCACTGTGGTAATTTAATCCCTAACTTAAGGTTATGCAAACGGAACATGTTTAAATTCTCCAAAGAAACCACATGGGGGTCTGGAGAACGGAGCCTCCCAGAAGTTGAAGATTTTAGCAGTTAAGACTCCTCCCAGAAATAAATTGGAGCATTTCCGCAATCAATTGATGAGGTAAAGTAAAGTATGGCCAGTTTTTATTGTATATTCGCTTTTTCTCTCACTGTATTCGCTTATCGCAAATCTTGTTTAAATTTCCTTATTTTCAAGTGTTAAATCTGCAAGACTAGCAGGCTGCTGCTGCATCAGCCTTTACTCTAGTAAAATATTAGTGTGTCAGCTATCGTAGAAGTCAGCAATGTGTAAGAATGCGAACAGAGGGGGCGCAGCACCAAGTTAAAAATTTTTAAAGCTATCAAGTTTGAAAAACAATTTTTCCAGCAATTTTTGCGCAAGTTTTTTCTCGTTCAAGCTAAAATCTATCTGTGCCAGACCTGCTTCAAAGGCAATTTTCCATTGCGTCACACGAAAAAATGCTTCATGTCGCAGCCCCTGGTGCAAAAAAACATGACTGAAAACCATGCGAACAAAGCCGTGGTTCTGGGGCCCCAGCCCCCAGCTAAAAGCTAACGGTCGGTGCGCAGTCAGATCAATCCGGTGTGTATATAGATAACAGAAATCCAGGTAGATATCTAAAGAAATTCAGTGCGTCGGAAATGGAAATTTCAATGGAAATGCAAAGCTTCCAGTTTCAAAGATTTTCAGTGAACATTTGATAATTTTTATCAATGTAATGTTAAGTTTGCTATTAATAGCCAAAAATGGGCCGCGAAAAATCTCAGGGCTAGGCCCGGGCCGGTTCGATCGGATCCTGACCGGGTTCGCGTCAGGCACGGTCCGGGGACGGAGCCTAATGAAAACACCACCTTCGAAGCAAGCTGATATCAGTGGCGATCTGAAGTTACTCACTTTTTTGAGTATAGACTGTTCTATTTATGCAGGTTTGTGCGGTTGTGCGGTTTTAGTATTCGCAAGAATATCACCCTATTACATACTGAACCGAGATTGACATTCCCATTGTTAAAGCACATGTTTTCAGCTTTCAACTAAATTCTGGAAAAACAGGGGAACAAAATAACACTAATCTGCGTAATTCAATAGTCCTGTTTAAATTTTTCCAAGTGTTTGGTGACGGTGAAACCACCTGTATAATTATGCAGCTGGCGAAAATAGACAACAATTGTGTATACAAAAGCCGGATTAATCTTCTATAGCTTTGGGACTCTACGTTAATGTAAGTATGTCTCCCTCTCTCTCCATCCCTCCCCACCAACATTATTAGATATGCTACAACACAGATACATTAAACAAACAGTAGCTAACTCCGGTTCAATACGCGCGCAGGAAACCCAAAACTAACATAAATACATACGACGTCGAATACCTACAAAGCATAAAGGACAGCACAGCTTGATTAATCAAGCATCGGATTATCAAAATAATCATGAAGCGAATCAAGAACCTGATATCAAGACTGCGTTGAAACCACATTCTAAAATAAAAGAAAACAACAAGTAAGACGTGTGATTGCTTCAAAACGCATTTTCAATAATTCTCCTTCAATGAGACAACTGCCAACCACAGCAAACCGAGCAAGTTCCCCCACCTAAAGAGGCAGTATTCTTCCGCTGCTATTGTGCTATTTAAATACTATTTAAATTTTAGGAATCTGTTTTCTCAATAATGACAAGGCAAACGAACATAAAAAATTGCAGCACCAAACTGATGTAGTTTTCTATACATCGCTTTCGGTTGCAGAGCTTTGTTCGGTTTGTACATGTTTGGTAATTGGCATAAACAAGGAAGTCTTCAACAGTGGCAAACTAATAATTGACTTGTTTGCAGGCTACACTCCAAGAAGGCAGTACACTGCTGTTCTCTACATGTTCCATTGACTTATAATTCATTAAATTTTGAGAAATTGAAGAATCGCTTAAGGCTATTGTCAGAATCAGTCAGACGACGGTTTTCGATGATGAAGCATCAACAGCTATACCAAACACTGATTAATATTTACAAGATAATAAGTACAAAAGAAGGATGCGACTACAGCAGACAAACGATAGGGATCGAACCCATTACCTGTAAACCACCCTCAGGTCCACTTTCAGAATCAGAACCAATGGTATAATATCAAGACCACAGCCAGGACCACCCTCAGGACCACCCCCAGACCTAAGGGTCTGAAAACAGTACCGCATTCAGGACCACACCCTCAGGGCCACCCCCATGACCAGGACCAAGACATAGGGTTTACACTTTAGAGTGCTACTGAGGTTACTGAAAAAGGTAGATCCTTGGTCTTGGTCGTGTCGATGGTCCTGAGGATGGTACCAAGAGTACATAATACATAAGAGTATGACAGCTGGCATACTCTATGTATTATCAGCTGGACACATCCACGATAAGGCTGACCCCCCCCCACAAATTGGACTCCAGAAACCCCCCCGCAAATTAGTACCCAGTCGAAACGGGGGTACGATCACTAGCTCTATGATTATGTGCTAAAACTCGAAAACACAAGCACTACGTGCGCGAGTTTTGTGTCTGTTTCGAGCTTTAGAACACATTCATGGCTGCTAAAATTTTTTGAAGTGAAGGGTCCAATTTGCTGGGGGGGGTCAGCCGTTAGCGTGCAGAGGATGTGTCACGCTTATAATACATAGTTTATGACTGCTGTCATACTCTTATGTATTATGTACTCTTGATGGTACTAAAAGTGGCCTTGATTTTAGACCCTTGGTCCTGGTACAGGGAGTGGTCCTGACTTTAAACCGTTGGTCCTGGTCTTGGACCTGATTTCAGGACTCTGGCCCTGGTTCCTGACAGTGGTCCTGAGGGTGCGCCTGGTCCTGGTCCTGAAAAGTGGTTCTGGTAACTTGTACTCTATTATACAAAAGCATCTTTTGTAATAATTACAAATGATACTACTGTAGAAATTACCAGATTTGACCTGCATTTTCTGGAAACCCTTTTGTACTTATCATCTACAAAAGTGAGTTCTGCTATACTGTAGCTTTTTAAGAGTACTTTAAGTGTTCAAAGATTTTAAGGTTTTAGACAATTTTATAATCCTACAGATCTCAGTTCGAGGTCGTGGCAATTGGGACCACTGGAGCACATAGAGTAGAGGCTAAAATGCTTGGAAATCAGAAACAGGTGACGTCGGACAATGCTTGACAACAGTAACGAGTGGCATTAGCCAACGACCGCATGCGAAGCAAGTGTATTTAAAAACGGTTGCAGATGTATTTTATTTATGTACTTACATCGAACTTTCGCTAATACAATATGTAGTCCGCCAGCCTGAAACAAAGTAAAAGGCAGTGGAGTTTGGCGAAGAGTATAAAGTGTATTTTTGACTAATGCATAAATACAAAAAATAAGGAACGAAACACCAGACGGTTCTAAATTTAGTTGCCAATTGTTAAATTAATTAATCACACCAATAGCTACATAGAGATGGTTTACTACATACCAGAACGGAGTTTTCAGAGCTTTCCTTCTTCTGAGACGAATTGGACCTATAATAAATGAATAAACAAATACATGCCTACCAAAACAAAATCTAAAAGCAATCAGCAAAAAGACGTGACACTAAGTACATCCTAGATAATATGAATCATGAATGTGGTTTCAATGTTTACCTCTCGATCTGATAACAATCTGTTCATTTCCATTAAAAACTAAATTAAAATTCCCCCTCTTGCTATTATATACTCTTGGGTAAAGAAATCTCTAACCCCGTGACATACATGGCTAAACAGTTTTTAAAAGGTGGGATATTAAAAGTGTTAAACCTAACGCATAGTCCTTTACTTTTGTACCTTCATGGCTGGACAACTACACGGTATCTGAAGGTTGAAATCGCACTGAACACAGGTGCTTGAAACTTGAAAAGGGCAAAACAAGTCGAAAACAGTCGAAAACTGCAAAGCTAAAGATCTGTAGACTCTACCATCCAAAGTTCGGGTCTTTTCCAGATTACGCAAAAATTAGCACAAAATTCTCAAAACTTGACCAATTTAGCTAAAATTTTGTATGGGTATGTTTTTGACCACGCTGAGTTCAAATATCGCTGACTTTTTCGATTTCGCGAAATTCGAGTTTTTCTCGATTCGCAAGGGGGGACCAAGCGGAACCGAAAAATTGTTGTCCTAGATTTTATTGAAAGGCTGTATATAGGGGGTTTCTGGGCCGCAGAACACGAATCTGAAGTCCGTTTTCGATTCAGCTTTTAGTTTGCTTCATATATACAACGCCGTATCTGTAAGCTTAGGTTGTAAGCTTATGCTGAGCTAACGAAAAGCTGAATCGAAAACGGACTTCAGATTCATGTTCTGCGGCCCAGAAAACCCCTATATACAGCCTTTCAATAAAATCCAGGACAAAAAATTTTTCGGTTCCGCTTGGTCCCCCCCTTGCGAAACGAGAAAAACTCGAATTTCGCGAAATCGAAAAAGTTAGCGATATTTGGACTTAGCGTGGTCGAAAACACACCCATACCAAATTTTAGCTAAATTGGTAGAGTCTTAAGGATTTTGAGTGGTGGGGGGGGGGGTAATCCGGAAAAGACCCCAAAATTATCATTTAATTCATTCCGGAATTAAAAGAATTTCAAGTTCAAGTTTCAAATAGCGGTGACCGATGCAGACCTGCTGTGCTGTGTACGTGCTGAATTATGTAACTGTAGGCAATGAGCCCAGGTCACAGGGATAGGCCCGATCCGGTCCTTATTTTCTTGGCGCGAACGGGAGTGGTCTAGTCCACTCCTTTAAGAGCCACACTGTAACACAGGCCGAAGAAATAGAAATTCTGATCTTTGGCCCATACACGAAGCGACGTCTGAAACTTTCCTTATTATGTGAATGAAGTTCGAAAGGATATCCCGGATTCTCAGAAAAATATAGTTGGACGACTGAAGAAAGAAAGAAAAAGAGGATGTCACTACAGCACCTAAGATACGAAGCATTCCACCCATGGTGGAGATCGAACCTTCGTGCCATAAAAGACGTCTCCAGACCAGCTGTGTTTGAATTTGAGCCTAAATTTGTAGGAACAGGTTTTCGAATGAACACTGCAGCCATGCTGAAGACAATCCCCGTTGAACAAGCTAAGCGGACGGGTGGCATGAAATGGTATGATGAAATCCTTACAGAAAGAGTAAATTTGGCACAATAGCCTAAAAGACGCTTCATCAAACGGGAGCGCAACTGAACTCAAGACAGAAACAGGGTACCCCAGAAACACCTGCCACATAGCACTATTGATAATGACAAAGTGTGAACTCAAAAACAAATTTCTGTGTTAACAAAATTGAACTTATACGTATTCACTAAAGGTTTTTAGCTAAATGTTAAAAATGCCATTGCGATAGGATCCATGTCTAGTAAATCCAAAACAGGTCTAACCTTCCGTATTTTCTGACAGCTTCTCGCTAGATTTCATTCTCCTTATTGTCGCAGGACCATAGACCCTGAACAAAGATAAAAGCTTAACAGCTTAACATAATTGTCGTCATTAAACGTGCATGGCTCGCCTGAAGCAAGCCGTTTTAACATTATCTTGCAATAAACTTAACCACCAAAACATCTAAAATAATCATCATTACTTCCAGGCTGATCTATCCAAGTACAGCCTGTCATCATCATCATCATCATCATCATCAGCACCATCACCCGCGGCAGAGGGCGCAAAAAAAATCGGACCTCTAGCGAGACTTTAGCCCGCAACTTTTCATTTACCAAGCGAATTTAGCCCTGCCAATTTAAGCCAAGGACACTAAAGTCCCACCAAGCTATCTGGCGTTACTAACCCATGCTAATGCCTTATAATAGCATTATGAGTGAAAGTGAAACAACGCCTGTAAACAACATTAATCTGAAGTGACACTACTGAAACCGGATTAAATCAAAGATAACGTTAAAAGTGGGATTAAATTTAAACAGTTTGACTATTTTAATTAAATGGATCTGTCCGCTGAAACCGCTGTTTTCTTAATAAAGAATAGTACACAGTATATAATGTAAATATATAGCATGTGAGGAGATAGCATGCACATTATCGCCTATATCTTTAGGGGGCACATAGTCGTCCCCCCACACGATTAAAATTGTTAACCATGCGTTTATATGACTTCGAAGTAAAACTAGCTTGATTGGCTAATCTTCTGCCTTATGTGCAGCTATCGGTTCAAGAGTTCAATATTTTATCATTATATACATCAGAAGAAGACTAAGCCATTGGAGGACTTATCTTCTTGGCATTGCTCAACGGTGCTCCGACCACAATACGCGATTGTTCCGCCGTCTGGGGCCGATGTTATAAAGCGATTTAACCCGGTTAAATCGCTAACCCGGGTTAGAAACCGGGTTATCAACCCTAACCCAATATTATAAAAATGGGGTCAGCAAAATCCGGGTTTTGCTAATGGGGTTAGGGTTAGGTTTAGGATTAACCCCTTAAAAATGACCGGGTTAAATCCTTCCTAGCTGATAGCTGATTGTATGAGCTAATTGGGGTTAAAATCAGGGTTAACTCATAGGATAACCGGGTTAACTTAACCTAACCCGAAAAATGCTTTATAACATAGGGTTAACCCCAAGGGTTAATTTAACCCAAAAAGTTTGGGGTTAATTCCAAAATGGACTTAACCCGGGTTAGCCTTAACTCCATTTTTATAACATCGGCCCCTGGTGGGAAACAGCCAACAGCCAATCAGATTGCAGAAGCTCCCTCTTTGTTTATTGGGGGGGGGGAGATGTGATTCGCACTTCCCTGAAAAAGTCCCCGTTTTGGGAGGTTGCCAAAGCCAAAGCGGGACGTCGTTTGACAATCGTCTGATCATACGAAGACTTCTTCTCAGCACACCCCCTCCAAACGGGAACCTTTTTGCAAGCTAATACTTGCTAGATCCCGCCTGCCAAATGGGAAGGTTTCTGCAATTTAGGGACTGTGTCAGAAACTAAGGCGTGTTTTAATAAACCTAACCGTGTTGTGACTGGGTTCGGCTTTGAATTATTACCAAAACCTAACTAACCAAACCCAAACCGAATTATTAGTCAAAACCTAACATTACTGTTATCCTCTGCATTAAGCTCAGAAGAGCTTATGCGTTTTTTGCTTTTTGCTGAACAAGAAAAGCTATTACAAAGGATTTCGTTGCAAAAGAAGCAAACATTTTTAAGGATAAAAATAATAGTAAGTGCGTTTTTGGCGCGTACATGGTTTTAGTGAAAACGACTTCCCAAACCGCGTCACGCGCCCCTGATTTTGACACTGTCACTTAGTTGTTGTTCCCCCCGCAAACAGAGATGGGGAATGATTGTCACCATTCCCTTCCCCACCAAACGGGGGAACATTCGCATATTATTTTCGGAGCCGCGCAATGCTAGCGTTCAATCTTCCAGCGGCTTACTCTTAATTTAATATGATTGAAGAATTATTAACTCTTAGACCCTGATCGAGGAAAAGGTGCTCAATTTTGCGTTGTTAAGCGTGTGCTTTTAACGATTTGACGATTTAGCGATTGAACTGAAATGCATTTGATTGGCTACTTAGCTACTGTAAGAATACTCAGTACATTTCATTAGCAATCTAAATAACCAAACACAATGCATTTCAGTTTAATCGCATAAATACACACGGTAACAAACGCTAAGTTTAGCACCTCCACTCCGAGGATTCGGCAGGGGGAGGGGTCACCTCATACACAAATTAGATATAAAAGTAAAGGATTTGCCAATAGGATTCCTTTTAGTTCAAACGCATATAACTATATGGTTAACAATGCCAACTGTAACGTAACCTCCACCCCCCCCCCCCGAAAATTTGCATCTCACAGGCTGTTTGTGCTGGGATGGGTTCCGTTTAGTACAGTCTATTATATGTAGACAAACCTTCTTTGTCTTTTTCGTGGGGCGGTTGACGGGCCTGCATTCTGAGTTGGGGGAATCTGAAATGGAAATGTAAGCAAAGTGGATGGCGAACGACAGATCCTTTCAGAAAATCCCCCATGTCCAAACTCCTCAAAGCTTGAACAAATAAGCTGAACCTATAGCTTTGTTTGACTGAAATTAGCTGAAATTTAGCTTATTTGTCAACCAACAAAAATCCAAATTGAAAAAGGGATTTCAGATTTGTGTTGTGTGACCATGACAGCAGACAACCACCATACATTTTAAACAAAATCGAACATAAGAAACTTTTCAGTTCCTGTTGGTTCCATTTGCAAGTTGAAAAAGTTAGGACATCGAAAAATCGATAAAGTTTAAGGCATTTGACTTTAGAATGATCGAAAACATATCCACAGCAAATTTCAGCTTATTCGGTCAAGATTGTGGAATCTGGGACTGAAGAGGTTTTCCAGAAAATATCCCCCCCCCCCCGATATATTCGAGTGTGTTGGCATGGTCGAAGAATTAATGCTGTTAATAGAATTCTACTACGACGATTAGTTATATAAATTTCCACTAAATAAAGCTTTCTCTAATACTCTTGAGTAAGGGCTTGGCTATCCATGTGTGTAACTGGACAGTAAATGTGGACGAGCACGATAAAGAGTTAACAGAAATTTGTGTTTTGAGGTTATAGGGCTTAACTGTTTTCCGTAAATCACTGATTTTTTCAAATTCACTCATTTCGTAGTCCTGATGGTTTCGCTACACGAGAAAAGCATAGAATAACGTGGGGGAATTGGGTGCAAACGCCCTAAACCGACAAAAGACGAGTAGAGACTCCCTCAGTGAGAAGGGGAAAAGGGTAGACCCACAGGGAGTTTTACCATAAATTACATATTTTTAGCAACTGTTGGCGATTTTCCCGAAAATGTTTCTTGAAAATCTCTAATAATCTTCATTTACCAATTTTTAACCAAAAATAAAAAAAATTAGCAGCCTTAGAAGAAAGTTTCATTTTACATTAAAGGTTTAGAAGGTGTAAGGTTTAGAAAACCATTTTCTTTAGGTAACACCAGGCTTCATCGGCTCTCACCAGGTTTAAATGTTATGCTTCGCCTGCCTGTAGTTTTCAAATTTTTCGAATGTTTCTTAGGTTTCAGCTAGAATCGCTTTGTAATCGTTTAGATTACAACAAAGCATGTAAGATGTGTTGCTTTGGGTGCGTGGCGTGGTTAGCTGAGACCTAATGACCGGCCAAGCATTTTTTACTGGTTGGTCGCGCACTTGTTCAATGCTCATGCACCTGCACCTGTGGCTGTACCTTCCATATATCCCGAGAAGTAGCCTTCTACACTGAAGCAAACCAAGGATCCACGAATTTCAAACGTTTATCGGGACTAACTGGACAGTTACTCAAACCAAAGAAAGCAAAAACCAAAAAAAAACCAAAGCAAGCAACCTGCTCAGTCAGACGGCTCTTCCTGGTCGGATCCGAGGTCCGACTTGTTCCAGCCTCTGAAGTCTGGACTTCCTCTTCTTCCGACCTCTCTGAATCCGCCTCAGTGATAGCCGCCAAGGTTACAGTCTAAAGTGGAACGTCTTCAGTGCATATCGACTGGTAACGAATGGGTGGACTAAAGGATGTCTCGCGAAAAAATTAGGTCTTTCCCATTACCTCCACCTGCAGTGCTAAAGTGTTAAAGACTTAACGATATTTAAAACTTGAAAAATTAATGATTTTTATTTACGGGCATCTGCGCGGAGGAATAATGACCGTGTCAGGGTCATGCTGGAGCAGGTGAACTGTAGCCCCGCCCCGGACGGTCGCTGGCCATAGAATCGACCCACATATTGCTCTGTACCCTGGTATCTGGGTAACGAGCCAGGTATCTCATGCGCCCCCCCCCCTGCACTAACTTTTGATTTTTCTGACCAATAACTTTGAAATTTTGTATGGGTGCATATTGGAGACTGATGAATTCATGTATGCAAGTTTTCAGCAAACTACCCTTACCAAACTAATATTTAATATTTTTAAAATTATTTGAAACTAAAATTTTTGAATTTTAAATTCATCAGCCTCCAATATACACCCATGCAAAATTTCAAAGTTATTGGTCAAAAAAATCAAAAGTTAGGGCGGGGGGAGAAGCGCAAAAGATCCCGAGCCAAGCCAATCCAAATCCTGGCTCCGAGTCTGGGTCCGGCACAAATAATAAACTGTGCTTACGCTCTGTCTTGGCCCGGAGAATTTCCTATCGGAACATCCCTAGAAATAACTTGACCATTAGGCAAACAAACCGTTTCCATAAAAATAGAAAACAAACAGGTTCTCTGGCTTACCTGTTCCACCCGATTTCTCGACTGGATCCGATGGCATTGCTGGGGCTGAGACTGCTGCAGGGTCTCTGAAGACGGGCTTTCCTCTGGCTCAAAATCTGAAACAAGAAAGTTGAAACTGGTAAAACAGAATTGGAATAGTCAGGTCAGACTGTCAGAGACATAAATGCCAAGCCACCAAAGAGGTCCAAATTTAGCCACAACCAGAAACCAGAGTGAGTAACTTTCAGAAATAGTACCATTTCTTTTGAATTAGCATACCCATACCCATTCATAGCTAAAGTATGCTTTGTCAACAGTTATAATTGTTAGCCATAAGGCCTAAAATTATTCCAATCGGTTTGCTGATACGTTATTCCCTCAGTTATATATTCCATCCCTTCGTTTGATAAAACATGCACATTTTAACACACTAAATTGTATTTCCGAGCAGAACTACATATTGGGAGCCTTCAATATGTAATCACTAACTATTTGTTACCACCTACATTTTAACTTCGAGTCATTCTTACCCTCAGTTTCAGATTCTTCAAGGATAGACAGCAATTGTGAATTACCTTAAAACAAAAAATTCCACACAGCTTTTATTTCTTAATTTGTCTTTAGAAGCTCCATAATCAATTCGTTAGGATTAAGCATTATATCAGTAGACTCAACAACGTCACTTGGGCAAGCAGCAAATGAAGGTGGGCGTTAAGGGGGGGGGAGGCTACAAATTTATTTGAAAGTTCGATGATGAAAAAGCACCTAGTGTTTTGGCAGATAGTAGTACCATGTTTGATGCAAAAAGGATAGCTTAAAATTTGAAATAATTCCAAGCAGAACGCTCCAAGTTCGTCCTGGTGTAAGGTGTAATACCCAAAATTAGCCGAGATTCTTTTTGCATTTAGTGATTTAGCGCATCATAAAAACCCTTATTTTGAATATCAGCAAGCCAGAAAGGTTGAAATCAGAGTAATAATCTAGTCTCGCTGTCCGGGGATGTAGCTGAGTGGTAGAGTTCTCGCCTTCGAGTTCGATACCCGCCCTGGACACTTTTCTTCATACCTTTCAATCCTGATTTCAACCTTTCACGCTTAAATCAATTAAAGTTTATCTGTGCAATAGGATTAAAGTACGAAAAATTATACTTTGTTGGTCCATATGGTTGGAGGTTAACTAAGGTTTTATGAACTATAATTAACCAAGCCAACCCCTGTTTCCTCCTTACCTTGTATCTGTAATGTACCCTGTATCTGTCTAAACATTTGTAAAAATTAAGTAATTTTGATAAATTTTCTTTGCGTTCGTAATGCCAGATGTATTATTAATGTTACCACCGTTGTCTGGTGGCATTTAGAAAGTGTTTTTGATTACTCCAAAGTACTTTGGCAAAATCGTCGGAAACTTTGCTCATTACAAGACAGTTCATGTACCAAGAAGCGCCGGAAGTTATGCCGCTAAACCTCGCGCCAGTTAGAAATGCTTTCTCGAACTACATGAGCGTCTCTTTGAGTCAGTTTTTTGTTTAATTATGGTAGTAAGTGTGGCATGTTGGTTGCGTAGGTTAAAGCAAGGTGGATTACTTGGGTCAAAACTTTGACCCTCGCCAATTTCGCTGAAATTGTGCCCTAGGGCCCTACCTGATCCATTGAAATTTGGGACGATTTCGTCCAGGAATAAAAAGGTACAGCCATGCAAAATTTCCAACTCCTATTGAAATTATCTCAAAATCGATTTGTATTCAAAATTTGTATTTTTCGATTCGGGCAACAATAACTTACTCAAATCAAAACAGTTCGAAACATTCTATAGCTCATTTTGTAGCTAAATACAATATCTAAAACCTAACAAAGAGCTCTCTTTAAAGCCCGGTTTTAACTTTTGTAGTTATCTTTTTGTGAGAGTGGCCCACTAATTAATCAAAATGTGACATCGAACTTTACAAATATGCGCAATAGCTACAACGATCGAGAGCATTTTCTATTCTAAGATGATTTTTCAACTTCAAATTCAAAATTTACAAAAGAGTGAAAATCTTAAGTTACGATTTTGTGCCAATTTCAATAGTAATTAGAACTTTAAATGATTGTAGCGTTTTATTCTTGGATCTCAAATTTCAATGGATTTTGAAGGGCTCCAGGAAGTATCAATGGGGACAATTTAAGAGAAATCGGAGAAGGTCTAATTTTTGACCCAAGTAGTCCCCCTTAAAAGCATAAATAGCAAAAACCTATTGAATAGAAATATGTATTGTTTGCAGACAAAACAGTGTGTCTGCATAAAGCCGAGTTTTAAAGAAGATAATTTTGATTCTATGCAAGTTTTGCTGCACGGGTTTTACGGTTAAAGATAAATGCTGCACTCTTGGGAAGGAACTACACGCCGGCTTTGAGTATGAGTCAAAGTGGAATAAAAATTGGAGGCTACCTCCATCCATCAAGGAAACGAAATATTTATTTACCAAGTTCTGCCAACTATTAATACGTAGATTTGCTTTGAAGTATGCGTATGCTTTTGTCAAATTTGCTTAGTACTTTGATGGGACTTCAATTTATGGTCCCGTCTGAAAAGCTGTATACACCTCTCGACCCATCGTTATTTCATAATCACGAAATACCAACTACCAATTTGAAATATAGTAAAGATCAAGAATTTAGTTACTGAATGAATTTAGGCCAACTAACTTCGTACTCAGTTGTATAAATTCTCGATTCTGAATTTTAGAAATGACGTGTGGGAATGAAGCTAGCGATCTAGCGATTTGAACAATTCTGCGTATATCCCAATGGCAGTAGCCAGTAGCGGAAGACGCTACTACCTCTCCTCCATTAAAAGGGGGGGGGGCGACTAAACTTTTGCCCCAACTTTGTCCGATTGGCCTACTTTTTGGCGAAGTTATAGAGCATGGGTGTGGTCAAAAAATACTTGGTCGTTGGTTCTTAGCTGCCTTCCAGTCATGTGCAGGGGTCGCGTTTATGTGCCCGACCCCCCTTTTTCGCAACTACCAACATAATTAATTAAAAATGTCTGCTGGCTGCAAGACCCTAGCTCAAAGCTTGTCATTGGCCAATATGATTTGGCACATGTGGCCCTATATGCGGAAAAATACTAGACGTCTGTATATTGTCTGCATCTCAGGTAATTACTGTTCAAAGTTGAAGTTTCGGCAAAATTTTGAAAATTTTTGGATAACGAAAGGAATATTTTATTACTGGTGCGAGCTATAAGGCTGTAATTTTGCAAATACAGAGGCCCTATAGGAGTACTCATTTGTGCCAAATGACAAGAAATTCTGCTGGGTGAAAAAATTTTTATGACAACTTTAATCTTCAAAAATTGACAAAATCGCTGTTTTTGGGCAATAGTACGAAATCGAAAATCGATTTCGAAAATCGGGAAATCGATTTTTTGAATCGAAAATCGATTTTAAATCGAAAACCCAGAAATCGAAAAAATCAGATTTTTTGAAATTAAAATTTTTTGAGATATTTGAACTCAGCGTGGTTGAAAACACACCCACAAACGATTTCAGCTCGATTAGTGAAGGTTTGCGACTTCTATGGCTGCAGAAAGCCTTCACACAGGATCCGACAGACTGAAAATGGCTATTTTGGCAATTTTTGAAGATTAAAGTTTACATAAAAGTTTTTTCACGCGGCAGAATTTCATGCCATTTGGCACAAATGAGTACTAAGACCTAAGCTTCAAGCTTGTCATTGGCCAATACGATTTGGCAGATGTCTCCCTATCCGCGGAAAAATACTAGATGTCTGTATCTTATCTGCATCTAAGGGAATAACTGTTCAAAGTTGAAGTTTCGGCAAAATTTTGAAAATTTTTGGCTAACGAAAGGGATATTTTATTACTGGTAAGAGCTATAAGGCTGTAATTTGGCATAGAAGGAGACCCTATTGGAGTACTCATTTGTGCCAAATGGCAAGAAATTCTGCCGCGTGAAAAAACTTTTATGTCAACTTTAATCTTCAAAAATTGCCAAAATCGCCATTTTCAGTCTGTCAGATCCTGTGTAAAGGCTTTCTGCAGCCATAGAAGTCGCAAACCTTCACTAATGGAGCTGAAATCGTTTGTGGGTATGCTTTCGACCACGCTGAGTTCAAATATCTCAAAAAAATTTACTTTCAAATAATTTGATTTTTTAGATTTCTGGGGTACTATTGCCCAAAAAAGGCGATTTTGGCAATTTTTGAAGATTGAAGTTGACATAAAAATTTTTTCACGCGGCAGAATTTCTTGCCATTTGGCACAAATGAGTACTCCCATAGGGTCTTCTTTTATGCCAAATTACAGCCTTATAGCTCGCACCAGTAATAAAGTATTCCTTTCGTTAGCCAAAAATTTTCAAAATTTTGCCGAAACTTCAACTTTGAACAGTAATTACCTGAGATGCAGACAATATACAGACGTCTAGTATTTTTCCGCGTATAGGGCCACATGTTCCAAATCATATTGGCCAATGACAAGCTTTGAGCTAGGGTCTTGCAGCCAGAAGAAATTTTTAATTAATTATGTTGGTAGTTGCGAAAAAGGGGGGTCGGGCACATAAACGCGACCCCTGCACATGACTGGAAGGCAGCTAAGAACCAACGACCAAGTATTTTTTGACCACACCCATGCTCTTTAACTTCGCCGAAAAGAAGGCCAATCGGACAAATTCGGGGCACCCCCATTTTAGCCGCCCCCCCCCTTAAAGGTTTTAATAGTTTTGGAGCGAACTTTAGGAGGTTTTAAGGATAAATCGCTAAACACTTCATGAAAGGAGATTGGAGGAGAGGTAGTAGCATCTTCCGCTACTGCCTATACTACAGAAGTACAGTAGGTATCTCAGTAACCTCGGTTCGTACCTTCTTCACTATCTGTATCCTCCAAAATAGAAGACAACTGCGATACGCCTTAAAACAAATGTTGAACATGTTATGGATAAATCTTCAATGACAATGTCGTAGATTATTCATAATTTTTGATGCTCCACGATGAAGACCATGAAAAACCGAGACCTTATACTTCAAAATAAAAAATACCGTTAAGTGTCATTTAAATAGCAGTCGCTGGAAAAAGTCGTTTTGGAACTGCGAACCACAAATGAGTATCCGTGATAGGAGTATATACTCAATCTGTAAAATTTCAGAAATTCTTACGCTTCCTTGGAGTCCTTGGGGTCTGACCAGAACCATCTACAGCTTCTCGCACCAATGGACTTGACTGGGCTTGTTCAGAGCTTCGACCTACAACTAGCGTATAGTATTGTTAACTATTGTTAGGATTGAAAATTTTCCCTGGGTGGCTTTGCTTGGCTTGGTTGGAATTTGACGTTGCCGGACGGGAGGCGTCAAGCACTCCTGTACCCAAGAAACCAGGAACTAAGAGATAAAAGGAAAGAGGGAGGTTCAGCGTTACACTCAGGATTCAACAAAGAATTGGCTAGACCCCGTCTGCTTTGAAGCCAGCCATGCTAACCACTACACCACCAGGTCATCAGGTGAAGTTCCATTATCAGGCTTATCAACCTTTGCTATGCCTGCTTCCTTTATATTGTTCTATAAAACTGACAATGGAATTGAAAAATTCATGTTAAACGTTAAACAAATAATAAATATATAATAAAGAATAAATCGAAAATAGAAGTGAACCAGTACTTTTACTAAAAAGTCACTGGCCATCAGTTTGCTTTGTGTCAGAGTTAGAACTGCGACCGTGGCTCCAAGTCAGGCCCGGGTCTAAGGACAGACTGTGAGATCCAAAACTTTGAAAATTTGCAACATTGGGCGTAAATTCTTTTACAGATTTCAGAGCGTTCCAAAAAAAGTTACTATTTCTCGTAGCACTCTTTGAAGTTGCCGTTACTGTATGCTTAAGCATATGATAGGTAGAAACATTTTCAAAGTTACTGCGTATCTCCTCTGTGTATAATCAAACCATATTTTTTGAATTTTTTATAAAACCACAAATGTGCTTGTGGGGGGTTGCAGGGGGGTGGGGGTTCCACCCTCCCCAGACCAGGAGCTCACCCCCCCCCCCCTGAGAGGTCCCTCAGCCCCCAGAATCCGGGGTTTTCCAAGATTTTTGGCCATTTTGTGGCCGCAAAATTCTAGTTTTTTTGGCCATTTTTTGGCCGAAAAAACAGGAAAAATTCGGTTTTTCAGCGGCCCGTGGCCGCCGGTTCACCCCCTCCAAAACTTCCCCTCCTTCACTTGTCTGGATAAAACTACTGCATTTTTGAAACACAAAAATAATCATGAACGGTTTTCTAAAGGTGTTGAAGATTTGTTGAGTTGACAACACAGAGGATATTTTCTGGCCTCTATTGTTTCCAAGGCCAATACATTAGGTACAAGGATAAATTCTCAGAAGTTTTTTGAGAGCTGAAATATCAAACGCAAAATCCTTGAAAACTTCAGCAGCTGTTTTACCACCTTTCTATTTCAGATCCCAATTCGTTATCGTTGGAATTTGCAAAATTTTCAACAGAGCCTGGCCCTGTTCAAAAACACAGTAATTTAAAAAGGCCTGGAGCGACCTGATCAAGGCAACAAATGATGGTCCAAGGACCATGGTTTGCCGTCGGCATCGCCTAACGACAAACCGCCGATCAAGCCAAAAGGCTTTAGCTTTAATTATTCTGATAACGATTTAACTGTAAATGGGGGAAAACTGTCGATGGGTGTAAAAAGTCAAAACTACCCTCATGTAAGGCCTCATAACAAAGTAATTTCTTTGAGGCTTAGGCTTGACTTATCAACCTGCGTCTTTATTGGCAAATCCATGGGATCCACTTACCGGTACTGTCTGATGCATCCTGATTGGAAAATAACTCCATCTTTCCTGAAAAATTGTGAACGTTACTACATCGACAAGTTAGTATGCACAACAGACGGACTGAACTTGGCTCTGGCATCTGACTAAAGAGGAGTCCAAATCGGTTCATTTTATCACTCATTTTAGTAAATTCTACATTTTCAAAATCTTGAGAATTGAATAGCAGTTGTTTTCTCCAATTTACAGAAATTCTGTATTACTTCTTTTCCATAATTGTTGTAGTGTCGATTCATCCGGCTTTTTCCTCTTCACTGGACTTTTCTTAATGGGCCCACTACAGGTTCCTGCTATAATGAGAAAAGTTTTCTGCTTAAGTTAAACTAAATTAACAAAAGTTAACATAAATTACGTAGACTTTAACATGTTGATATAACAGATAAGGCCGGTGATGTCGACCAGGAAGGGTGGGAAGTAGTGGTTGAGGCCGGCCGGGTTTTCACCGGCCGGCCGCCGGCCGGCTGCCGGCCGGCCGATCGCCGGCCGTCGGCCGGCGAGCTCGTAGGCCGGCCGGTAGCCGGCCGGCCGGCCGGCAACCGGCCTAAAGCAATTTACACTGCAGTATTATAACTTGTAAGCTATTCATTTTCGAATGTTATATTAGAAAAATAGCACAGCATAGCATAGAAAATTAGCTATATAACTAGATTTGGAGTTCATTTTACGGTTTGTTTCTCTATTTTGTAAATTTCTGATTGGAGATTTGTATCCCAGCCGGCAGCCGGCCGGCCGGTCGGCCGTTAGCCGGCCGGCCTCACCGGCCGGCGAGCAAAAGTCGTCGGCCGGCGGCCGGCCGCCGGCCGGCTAAGGCCGGCCGGCCTCAAACACTAGTGGGAAGGGGAAGAAATGGGCAGGAGGAAAAACGGTCGACTTTCTTAATCAGGCCGGTACTGCCATTATGGCGTACTACTTGCACTCCTGGCGTACGTTCGCAGCTTCCCGCGCGGCTTGCATATAAATATCTGAATGTCTGAATACACACAGGGCAGCTTGGGGGGGCGACTAAACTTTTGCCCCGACTTTGTCCGATTGGCCTACTTTTTGGCGAAGTTAAAGAGGATGGGTGTGGTCAAAAAATACTTGGTCGTTGGTTCTTAGCTGCCTTCCAGTCATGTGCAGCCGTCGCGTTTATGTGCCCGACCACCCCTTTTTCACAACAACCAACATAATTAATTAAAAATCTCTGCTGGATGCAAGACCCTAGCTCAAAGCTTGTCATTGGCCAATATGATTTGGCACATGTGCCCCTATCTGCGGAAAAATACTAGATGTCTGTATCTTATCTGCATCTAAGGGAATTACTGTTCAAAGTTGAAGTTTCGGCAAAAATTTGAAAAGGCATAAAAGAAGACCCTATGGGAGTACTCATTTGTGCCAAATGGCAAGAAATTCTGCCAAAAAAATTTTTATGTCAACTTCAATCTTCAAAAATTGCCAAAATCGCCTTTTTTGGGCAATAGTACCCCAGAAATCTAAAAAATCAAATTATTTGAAAGTAAATTTTTTTGAGATATTTGAACTCAGCGTGGTCGAAAACATACCCACAAACGATTTCAGCTCCATTAGTGAAGGTTTGCGACTTCTATGGCTGCAGAAAGCCTTTACACAGGATCCGACAGACTGAAAATGGCGATTTTGGCAATTTTTGAAGATTAAAGTTGACATAAAAGTTTTTTCACGCGGCAGAATTTCTTGCCATTTGGCACAAATGAGTACTCCCATAGGGTCTCCTTTTATGCCAAATTAAAGCCTTATAGCTCTTACCAGTAATAAAATATCCCTTTCGTTAGCCAAAAATTTTCAAAATTTTGCCGAAACTTCAACTTTGAACAGTTATTCCCTTAGATGCAGATAAGATACAGACATCTAGTATTTTTCCGCGGATAGGGACACATCTGCCAAATCGTATTGGCCAATGACAAGCTTGAAGCTTAGGTCTTGCAACCAGCAGAGATTTTTAATCAATTATGTTGGTAGTTGTGAAAAAGGGGGGGTCGGGCACATAAACGCGACGGTTGCACATGGCTGGAAGGCAGCGGAGAACCAACGACCAAGTATTTTTTGACCACACCCATGCTCTTTAACTTCGCCGAAAAGAAGGCCAATCGGACAAATTCGGGGCACCCCCATTTTAGTCGCCCCCCCCTTAATGTATGTATATAGTTTTTGCATATTGAAAGCCCCTGATGAGTCCCAAAATCAGGTCAGTCGGGCATAGCAAGGCGGTCCGTATATGCGATCACAGTGCACAATGATACTATATGTCACAGCTGTTCAGTCGTACTGAGGAACTGTTACTGTCGATATTGAACTTTGCCGTCTTTGTGTTAATTTGCTGAATGTTTTGTCGGGTTTAATGTTATTTTTGCCCACCAAAAAGAAGAATACTTCCATATAGATTGGTATTTTCAGAGTTTTATCACTGGGCATTCTACAGTAAGTAACTTTGTGTCCCTTCTGAATTAAATTTTGTTCCAACAGTATACTTTTTGTCGACGACGGCAACGATAACCACAACATCGTGAAATGTGGGAAACAGAACATACTCCCGTGAAAGCTGAAGATTCTTTTGCAATAGCAAATTAGATCCGTAATAAAATAAAAAAACAATTTGGTATCTGGTACTGGATAGATACATCTACTCCAAAGCAAGGTTACTGAGATTAGAGTTGTGCCCGGGCCTTGAATCGGGCTTCGGGCTCCGGGCCCGGTATTTGGAGCGGCAGGCCCGGCCCGGGCCCGGTCAGCCGCGAAGGCCTGGCCCGAGACGGGTCTACCGGGCCTGCCGGGCCTTGGTGGCCCGGCCAGGCCCGGCCGGGCCCGGTGAGGTCCGGTCAAATTTTTGTTGTGCATATATCAAAATGTTTCCGAAATGCATTCACTAGACAGTCAAATTTAAGCTCCCAGGAGTTGTCCAAGTTGTAATAAATAGCACAAACTATTGTTTGGCACTGTTTTTTGTATACCGGGCCTTCACCGAGCCGACCGGGCCTATACCGGGCCGCCGGGCCCGCCGGGCCTACCGGGCCTTGAATCGGGCCTCCGGGCCCGGGCCGGGCTCGGCCCGGCCCGAAGCCCGGCCCGGTTGGTTCAGCAGGCCCGGGCCCGGGCCCGGCCCGGGAAATTTCTTAACGGCACAACTCTAACTGAGATGTTATTCCAGTGTCTGAATGACGTTGTGCGTTGGCCGGTGCAGTCATTGACTTGACTGTGGTCCGAGAAATTCTTAAGGTGCATTCATAGTTCCTGTCGCAAGCAGATGTAAGCGTATGTAAGCGTCTGTCGCATTTGTTTGTGAGCATGAATAAGTTGCAATTACTCTTAAATCGGAATTCACAATCTGCGGCGTCGACGCGCGTCTCTATCGTTCATCTACAGGAGGGGAAGTTTTGGCGGTTTTGGGGGGGGGGGTGAACCGGCGGCCAACGGCCACCGAAAAACCGGGTTTTCCGGTTTTTCGGCCAAAAAACCGGCAAAAAACTGGAAAAAAACCGGATTCTGGGGGGAGATGTGAGGGCTCCATCAGGGGGGTGAACTCCTGGTTTGGGCAAGGTGAAACCCCCCAAGCACATGTAGTTATATCTATGCGTTTGCGACTATGAATGCACCTTTAGCCAATTGGCTTGGCCGGCCACTGGCTGAGGCTTTATATTTAATATATTAGTACAGATTTTCAGTTTATGTACATAGTATGTTGACACTTGAATCAGCTTTTCTATAAGTTCATACTCCGTCCGCACTCAATTGCTGTTGTTTGTCAATTAAATTCATACATGTTTTAACTGTGCAAACGTCTTTGGTTTAAATTTCTCTAGTGGTCACCGTCTTTGTCAGTGCAGTGCAGTACTCCACCAAAATTTACGCAAAATTATCGCGAATTGAAACAGGGCAGTTGGTTTTATTAAGACTATACTCTACCAGTTTCTGAGTACCTAATTTTAAATTTTGGTGACACTAGATTAGGTGGGAGTTGCCGTTGTTGAGTTAAAACACTTACGGAATGTTTGAATATCACGTGGTTTCTTATACCGAACAGTGCGCATTCAAATCTTCAAGGACTTTAGTTCTGTGCATACGTAAGGAATTCGATAATGTGTATAAAGAAAATTATTAACAAAACCTTCAATATATATATACTACGTAGGAGCTTAAACCTGAAATTTCAGGAACCCACTCGTTAGCACAGTTCAACTCGTCAAACTGACTGTTATTGTAAGGGAAGCAGGCATAGGAAAGATTGATAAGCCTGGTATGGGAGTTTAGCTGATGGCCCTGTGGTGTAGCGGTAGCATGTCTATTTCCAGATCAGAATGGCCGTGATTCGATCCCCGGCTGAGCGAATTCTTTACTTTGAATGGTGGGTTAAGAGCTGAACCTCCCTCTTTCCGTCTCTCTTCTGGGTCCTGGTTTCGTGGGTAAAAGGGTGCCTGGCGTCTTCTTATCCGGAAACAGACATGCTACCGCTACACCACAGGGCCGTCAGCTGAACTCCCATAGCAGGCTTATCAATCTTTCCTATGCCTGCTTCCCTTTATTCACGGAAAAGCCAAATACACATTGTTCTGTTTTAAATGGCAGTAATGTAATGTTATTGTTTCATTCTCCATTCAGCCTGAATAAGCTAATCGAATTTGATGCGTTTTGCTTACCGTTGGCGCTCGCTTCAGCCAGAGTTGAAGAGAGTTCCAACTTTCCTGAAAACGATTCTGAACATTGAAATATCAGCCTTAGCAATAGTATCAAAAAAGCGGACTGTTCATTCTGCTGATTGCACACAAGCCAGGGCCGCGTTGTAAAAGGTTCTTCTAAGCCTAGGTGTGCTCCTTATTCCTTAAGTTATGCATTGGTGGCCACTTAGGAGAATAGAGTTTCAAAGTATTCTCTTAAGTTAGGAGGGCTGACCACTACTCCAACCTTTCTCCTAAGTTGGGAGCAGAGCCAGCTAAATTTAGAAAAAATCTTTTGAAACGGGTTTAGGAGGTCTCCTAGCACACTCATAAATATATAGCTAGTAGCCATCCCACTAAGATACCACTTAGGAGGGTATTTAATTATCTTTTGCAACGCAGCCCTGGGTCCTGCTTCTGTGCCATGGTAAAAGAGACCTTTGAAACATTTAATGCCTTTACTACCGACATCCCAAACAAGAACCTCAGCTAACTTCTTCAATTCAAGGAAATTCATATTTGCGGTCTTACTGCGATTCCAGTTCTGTTGAACTTCGGCTTCCTTTCGCTTTCTTTTTTTCACAGGAGATTTTTGAAGATGGCCACAACTGGGTTCTTCTAGAATTAGAAAAGCAGTGCCTGTGAAACAGAATTTGATTTAGACTTTAACAAGTTGACAGAACAACGCAGGCAAACGCCTGACGATGATACCATAAATGAAATATTTCGAAGTTTTCGAAAGTGTCCCAGATACCTTAAGCCGTACCTTTAAAGCAGAGGTTGAAGTGAACAAAGAAAAAGTTTGAGTGTGGCTCAAACCTGGATCTGATTCAGTATCGTTTGGTTCGATTTGAATAGTTGATAGTGGCAAATCGGCAATCAACCGGTGGGGTAATATTAGACTACAAACTGTCAGCACAAGAAACTACGTGTGGATAAGCAAAATTTCCGAACAGAACTACATATTGGGAGCCTTCAATATGTAATCACTAACTATTTGTTACCACCTACATTTTAATTTCGAGTCATTCTTACCATCAGTTTCAGATTCTTCAAGGATAGACAGCAATTGTGAATTACCTTAAAACAAAAAATTCCACACAGCTTTTATTTCTTAATTTGTCTTTAGAAGCTCCATAATCAATTCGTTAGGATTAAGCATTGTTTAACTATATATCAGTAGACTCAACAACGTCATTTGGGCAAGCAGCAAATGAAGGTGGGCGTTAAGGCTACAGGGCTACAAGTTTTATTTGAAAGTTCGATGATGAAAAAGTGTTTTGGCAGATAGTAGTACCATGTCTGATGAAAAAAGCTTAAAGTTTGAAATAATTCCATGCAGAACGCTCCAAGTTCGTCCTGGTGTAAGGTGTAATGTGTAATACCCAAAATTTGCCGAGATTCTTTTTGCATTAAGTGATTTAGCGCATGTTAAATATCAGAAGCCAGAAAGGTTGAACCTGCCGGAAAATTTTCTATGGATAATCCGGCATTTCGACTGCTAGTATGAAATGAAAGATGGAGAAAATGGTTTAGTGACATCCTGCAAAAAGATTTAAAATGGGGCTTATCTGCAGCATGCATTAATCAGGTTTTATAAAATTGCATAGGGCCCTTCGGGAATGATGAAGTCAGATTGTGTACAGTCAGTGAAGTAAAGGGTGTGGGATTTCCCCAGACATGCACAAGGGCCTTCGGGAATGAAGAAATTTTTGTACTGCACAAACATACAATGATAATTCAGTAATCTGCCAAATTTTGGATTAAGGCATTAACGGTTCTTGCACGTATCGGCTCCTGCATAACTTTGACCTCACATAAACATTATGAAAGTATCGCTATTTAGTTGAAAATTTAATTGTGCACAAATTTTGAAGTTGTTCAGTCATGTTGCATGAATATTTGTGCACTTGCCGGATAACGGATTTGGGCCAAAGGTTTTAATAGTTTTGGAGGGAAGTTTAGGAGGTTTTAAGGAGAAATAACGAAAACTTCATGAAAGGAAATTGGAGGAGAGGTAGTAGCGTCTTCCGCTACTGCTTATACGGCCCAAATCCGTTATCCGGCAGGTGCACAAATATTCATGCATCTGTTAAACGGTCAACGCTGGGCCCATGAATAGAATATGTCCGATGCGTTTTCGGAGGTGTCCCAGAGGCCTTAAATCCTATTATTAAAATAGAGGTTGAGATGACCAAAGAAAAAGTATGATTCGATATTTATCCAATTAAAATCGAAGATATCATAAGTTTCATGAAACATGTCAGCTGCTAGAAACCAGTGCCATTACAATTACGTAATGTCACTACAATACGAACCACGAGCGCTAAAACGTTTTGAAACTAAAGAAATCTTTGAGTTTTAATTTTATGTGAAATTTCACAAAAGACAATTAGCGGGCTGCCCCGGCAGTTTGGTTGTCGGACCGCCGGTTTGGACCACTGGCAGTAATGGGTTTTGCGGGTTTTAGGGGGTCCCACACTACACTCCTTTCTCCCATTATGATTCTTCTGTAGCTTATCGTCATGTAGCATAATATACTAGCAGGTAGTGTTTTAGAACGGCCGGGAAGCCGGCGGCCGGCCGGCGGCTTTTGAGCCGGTGGCCGGCCCGGCTGAGTGTCTGGCCGTTCGGCCGGCGGCCGGCCGTTGGCCGTTCGGCCGTTCAGCCGCCGGCTAGCCGTTGGCCGCCGGCCTAACACAAATATTTGTAGTTAACACAGCAATTTTACCAGGGCAACAGATGTTTACAAAACAAATCCAAGATTGAATGTGAAGTTTTCCAAATATATAAGTAAAAACAGATTCCATTGCCTTTTTTTAATGCATCAATATATATATTTTACATCTTTCTAGCTCAGATTGCCTTCAAACACTGAAAAATATATCTGGCTAGCCGCCGGCCAGCCGGCGGCCGGCCGGCCGATGGCCGCCGGCCGAGAACGGCCAACGGCCGGCCGGCCGGCCGTCGGCCGGCGGCCAGCCGGTGACAGTTTTTCGGCGGCCGGCGGCCGGCCGCCGGCCGGTTCAACCCGGCCGTTCTAAAACACTACTAGCAGGTTTACTTAACACCACCTAGGACTCACTTTTTGGCATAATGCAATGAGCGAAATGAAGTTATAGTTCAGCTGTATAAAAAATTCAGTTGCATAAGAAGTTGTGTAAAAAGCTGTATAAGAAGTCTTGGATCAAAGCTCTCAGCTAAAATATTTTTTCACTCCAAAATCACGCGGCAATAGTCCTCTGCATAATCACGAAATTGGTTACAGTTTCAAATTTTCACTAAATTAGTAAAAACTACAAGCATTGCCTCAGTTTAATAAATACTATCAAAAGTGTATAGTTGTTCTATTGAGAAGAGTAAGCCACTACAACGACTTCTCTGCATTGCATTGCATTTCCGACCACAATACGCCATTATTCCCCATTTGGGGGGGGGGGTCGACTAATACACGCCCTTCCTGTTTGGGGAGGGGGGAGCTACATCTCAACTAGGTCGCCATTTGGTGGGGGAAATAACCAAAAGATGTCACTCGGCTGTTGGTGACCCCCCCCCCGCCCCCCAAACGGGAACCCTTCTTAAACATTAACTAAATCGACCGCAATACCTTGCTAGACCCCTCCCCCAAGCGGGAGATGGTTTCCGTAATCTGATTGGAAGGGGGAACGGTGAACATTCGGTTATTTTGTGGGTCGTTACCCAATGCAATGAAGTCAAGAACAAGATCCCTCTCACTCTTAGAAATATCCCAGTAGAAACTCATGGAATCACTTTTGTAGATGATAAATACAAAAGCTTTTTCCGGCTACGCCTCAGCGTAGCCGGCTATTATACATTATTCTCTGTGCATTAATTTCTGCACCACAGCTTAAATTTTCGCTGTAAATAGGCTCGTTTGTGATGAGCATATAGGGGGGTTTCGGAAACTAGTTTTAATTAATCGTTGTGTAAAGCTTTTCTTTCTTCGCTTTCAATTTCACACACAGAAGAGCTGGACGTAATTGATGATATGTGAGTATTATGCAAATTAAGTTTAACGCGATCAATTTAACACGATGACGGGATTAAAGTTTTTTCCTGTCGCTCCCCAAGAAAACTATGGATGATTCCTATAGTAATTTAATTCAATCAACAATGAATTCAACAGTACGCGCCTTACTATGTAGTAATCCATGGCTTTCAAGTCATGTGGGTTAATTCACGCAAACATTAACACTTCCCCCAAGTAAAAACAAATAGGCAACAACATCCTACAACACATTGCCACACTTTCTAGCTACCTCCCTCAAAATATTATCCTTTTCTGCGGAGCCGGCACAATACTTTTATAAAAGTTAAGCTCCATACCTACCAACAACCCTTTTGCATACATCTTCTGCTTGTTTATAAAATACAGGTTAACTAGTGATGTTTCAGTCACTGAAACTGAAACTGAAACTAAGTTTCAGTCTCTACATGTTTCAGTTTTAGTCACTGAAACTGAAACTGAAACTGAAAGTATTTGGGAAAGTGGACTGAAACTGAAACTGAAACTGAAAAGATTTAAGCTGTCCGACTGAAACTGAAACTGAAACTGAAACTATATTCGAAACTGAACTGAAACTGGAACGGAAACTGAAACTATCCCAATTCTAGGACTGAAACTGAAACTGAAACTGGTATAATCTGAAACCGTTTCAGTCCCAGCGTAAAACCTGAAGCTTTTCTTGCTCGCTGGAACTGAAACAGGTTTCAGTTCATGCTGAGACTGAAACTAGTTTCAGTCTCTGCGTAGAAACGTCATTTCAGTCTCTGCGTATGCTTAAGTTCCTTGAAAAGGCTATTGCAAATTTTCACATAATAGTTTTTCTTGCAAAAGATTGAATGTATGCGTCCAATTTTAGCCATCATATTATATATTAGCAGTACATATTACTTTTAGATCATTTACTGTCAGCTTATCAGATGAAACTAAGAAGTTGTGTTACAGTACAATTGCTTCAGGTATATGGTTTTTAAAGCATACGTGGCTGTGGCACCTCTACAATCTACGGCTTGAGAGGCAAAACATTCAATTACAGCAATGAACCATTATTTTCCTCAAAACCATTATATACATTTTGAAGGGATATTATGCTTTGAAGCAAATCACCAAAGCTGTTTTAGATAATTAATTAAAAAGAAAGTCAATGCAGCAAAGCAAGCAATTATTTCACAGCGGATCTTATATTTTATTTGTCTTTACTAAGAAAATGATTGTATAACCAAGGAATTGCAAGTAAAATATTATGAAATGAAGTTTTATTTATAACTGATATAGAAGCTTGGATATAAAAATAAGACTGCGCTTCAACATTTTTAAATACCAAATACATTTGGAAACTTAGATTTTAATCTTCTTGCTATGACTTCCTTTAACTGAAACTATTTTAATACTCGGACTGAAACTGAAACTATTTTGCCTTGCCGACTGAAACTGAAACTGAAACTATTTTGCGTCACCGACTGAAACTGAAACTTGAAATTAAAATTAGTTTGGGATGGCGACTGAAACTGAAACTAAAACTGAAATTGTTTTGAGATGACGACTGAAACTGAAACTGAAACTGAAATCATTTTTGGTATCCGACTGAAACTGAAACTGAAACTGAAAGTAGTTTAGGTTGCCGACTGAGACTGAAACTGAAACTGAAACTAAAATGGGCTACTGAAACAACACTAAGGTTAACTCTTGTAATTTATATAGGTCATCCTTGGTAGTACAGTACTGTACGAAAGCATCTTCCACTGATGCCAGCATCAACATCACTGATGCCGACAAACATAGCTAGATTTGGAGTATAAAATTTTGATGCTTCCTCTTTTCAGTGAAGATTGGCTTACGCTATGTTTGAATGAAAGTAGCTTATTTGTTTTTGTAAAAAGTTAACATAGTGCTTTTATGTATATGTAGGACAGCACTGATATAAGATTATGAAACTCTTACACTATCATGTACAAATCATGCTAGGTATGCTCGGTTCATTAACTCGGGACCCCACCCCGCTACATTCTTGCGAATTTTTGTATTGTGCAACAATTTTTATATCATTGGAAAGAGCAGAAAAAATACTACAAAGTTGTCGAATTAGTTTTTTAATCGCACTTACCCAATTAAAGTAATAATTCATTAATTAAAATAACTAATAAATAAATTCCCTACAGTAAGCCTTAGGCTAGTGGGCCAATCAGCGAGCAGACACACGCTCATATGAAAGCGTGTAATTAGTGCAAATTGGGACCCCCCCCCCCCGGAAGTTACGGGGGGGGGGTCCCGAGTTAATGAACCGAGCATGCCTAGCATGATTTGTAGGTGCTAGTGTAAGAGTTTCATACTCTTTATTATGTACTCTTGATGTTAGTAAGTGTAGCATGTTTGTTGCCTAGTTTAAAGCAAGGTGGATTACTTGGGTCAAAGCTTTGACCCTCGCCCCTTAAATTGTGCCCTTTGGTACTCCCTAGGGCCCGAGTTACCTACCTACCTGAGTTGGAAGTGGACAAGATTTTCAGTGTCCACGTCCACGTTTGTCCACGCAGGTCCAACTATACCAATTTGAAACATAGTAAAGTTCAAGAATTTAGTTACTGTATGAATTTAGGCTCAACTAACTTCCGTACTAATTGTATAACTTCTCGATTCTGAATTTTAGAATTGACGTGTGGGAATGAAGCTAGCGATCTTGCGATTTGAACAATTCTGCGTATATCCCAATGGCAGTAGGCAGTAGCGGAAAACGCGACTACCTCTCCTCCATTAAAGGTGTGAACTGTTATCTTAAGACATTTCATTTTATTATAATTAGTCGTTTAGTTTTGTAATTCGTATTTTTATCCTTATGTTTAGTTAGTTAATTTGTGAATTTGTTTAAAGTCTAAATTAATTGTTTACTTTGAAATTAGTTAATTTGTATTTGAAATAATCTTTGGCATTTAATTGTTTTGGTTTTATTCTCTGAAAATGTTTTGGTTATGTTGTCTTTTTGTGAGACTGTTCTTTTGACTATGAAGTTGATGTGGACCGTTTTGTCTGTAGCTTAGTCAGTCTTGCATTAAACTCAAATCTTGACAAGTGGCGCCCTTTTTCATTTTGCTTGCTGCCTTTTGCAAGACTGTTTCTCTTGAAGTGAGCTGGCCTTTCAAGCCTTTGCTGCCGTTTTTTTTTGTGTACTACCAGCACTGAAGCAAACTTCTGGATTGAAATTGCCTGTGTACCAGTAATTTTGCTGTACACTTGTTGATTATTTTGGAATTATTGAGTTCTTTTCCCCTTTCCCAAAAGGACTACGAAGTCAGTTTTAATTTTATTGTTTTAAATTAGATCACTTCAGAAATGCCAGACGACGCGTCTGAACGATATGAGAGCTTTGGTTCGAGACCTACAAAAAGCTCAAGGTGACATAAACCGGCTTTCCCAAGAAGCCGAGCAAGCACGTCAAGCCCAAATCCAAGCTCAGGCACAGCTTAACGGTTTTCTTGCAACAAGAGTGCAATCATTGAACCCTGTGACCTTATCAGCCTTTAATGGCAGAATAAACGAGAACTTTGACCACTGGTTCGAAAATTTCGAACTAGCTGCGAAAGCAGGAAATTGGGACACCGTAACTAAACTTAATATGCTACCCGCCCATTTAAAAGAGGCAGCGCTCGAAAGTTATCGAGACCTCCCTGACGAAGTAAAGCAAAACTACGATCAGTTAATTAGAAAACTGAGGGACATCCTTAAGCCAAAGGAGAGTACTAGGTTCGCTCTTACTGCCTTGCGTAGTCGCAAGCAGTTACAGAACGAAGCAGTATCTGTATACGCACAAGATATTAGGGAGAAAGTGCGTATAGCTTACCCTGTGGCCGAATACGATTCGAATTTCAGGGCGCATATGGAAAAAGAATTTTTTATTGCTGGTCTTTTAAGATCCCTTAAAAAGAAGGTTTTAAGTAAAGAACCTTCAACATTTAATGATGCGTATTCGGCCGCACAAAAAGAAGAAGCCCAAAGACTGCTTCTTGATTTGGAAGAAAAACCGACAGAATCAAAACCCGACAATACTTCCATAACTAAACTGGAAGCCAAGGTTGAAAGCATGTGTGGTGCATTTCAAAATCTCGGCAAAACCCGAAGGTTTTCCGACAACAGCTACAATCGCACAGATAGAAATTCGACCCTTGGCGATCGAATTTCGCGATTGGAGCGCCGAATAGACGGACTCGTCCGAGCACGGCAAAGTGGTGACTCTCGCTCAAAACCAAGCACGAAACAATCACAATTCAAATTTACCAATCAAGGCAAACCAATCTGCAATAATTGTGGCAAACCTGGACACTTGAAAAGAGAGTGCTATTCAAAAGGAAGCAGTATCAAAGGTGACAAATCTAAGGGTCAAAATATATCAAAGCAACCCTATAAAAGGAATCTTCGAGCTGCAGTTTCTGCAGTCGAAGAGCATGAGCTAAACTCTGACTCGGATTCCCAAAGTTCTTCAGTCTCCCAAAAGTCTTCAAGCTCTGGCTCTTCAAACAGCAAAATTGCGGAACTCGAAGATAAACTCAATAATTTAATGTCACATATCTACGGCGTGCACAGCATTGCACCCGCAGAACCATACAGCTACCTCACTGAATCCACAGATACAAGTAGCGGGATGAACCACATGATCGGCACGACCACGGATCAACAGATTGCAGAATGGCTGCAACTGTCAGATACACACAGCTCCTCAACCTCCCATGTCAGATCGGAATTCTCGGTTGATCCACCTGTTACTCCAAACTATGTCAATACATCCGTAACAAGCGGCCTCGGAAGCTTGGAAACTACTAGTTGTATGCCGTTTCCAAAATGTCGTCGTCGTCAACGCCGTCGACGCTTCCGGCATCAGAATACAATTAGCACGTGTGGAAACGCCAATACTTTCAACTGGTCAGCAACTCTGTGCTGCCATGTTTTGGCTTCTACGCTCACGGTAGTGCAGCGTTTAGGCTATCTCATGTCCGTATTGGTCATACTTATGGCTTTACTCAGCACCTCCTACGCGAGCTCAGCCTCGCACGCTTTTCAGATTTGTGGCGGAGGAAGAGCAGGACAAGCAGTTGAAGTTCCAACTATTGCCCGATGCTCTCTTCCTCCCGTCAAAGAAGTAGAAGGAGCTGACGTAAAGTTGTATCTACCAATTACGGACCCACTAAAAAGTGCAGGTTGGGTATGCTGGTTGAAGGTAAGGAAACTTTGCACACAGGTGGGTTTCTTTGGATCTAGAAGCATTGTGTACGACCACACTGTTTCTAGACCAGTTCCGTTGAAAGATTGCCAACAAGCCAAAAGAATAAAAATATGGCGTGGCATTACAATTCGCTCAATTGGCAGCGACGTATATGTTAGTGATACTAACCATTCAGTCGCGTATGTTTGGTGTTGTTACGACCACTGCCAAACTCATGAAACATTTATTATGGAAAAAGGTGCGGTGATTTCGTTTGATGGGAAGCAACTTTCCAGTGATCTGGCTGATACTGGAACTTGTTTTCCATTACGAGGTCATTGCATCACGGCTACAGCAACGCTAATTTGGGATAAGACAGTGTTCCTAAAATTTAAGTGCCCCTACAAGTACTACGGCAATGTCAATGTTAGTGTAGCAGAAAAATATGTACTTATCGATAAACTTCAGGCTGCTTACACTTTCAGTGGCGTACCTGCTCCACGATGCTTACCACTTAATACTTACCTTATGGACCAAGGAGTCGCAATTACGTTCCATCAAGGTAGACACAAAAAGGAATCCACTTTATATAAACAGCTTCAGCATACAGGTACGATTGGAAAAGAATTGAACTCGCCGTCAGAAGTTGATCCTATAAATGCACAATTGCAGTACCTGTATACTAAGCTCCTCGAGCAGGAATCGAACAACTTTGCTCAGGTATGGACGACTATGTGCTCGCTGGCGCAGCGGCAACTACAAGTTATCCATCAGTTACTAAGACTCGATCCGACACTAGGTGCACGAGTTTTCCTCAACCGATCAGATATACATGCAACACTGGCAGGTGAAGCCGTCGTTGTATGGCCCTGCAAACAAGTCGTAACTGACATGGTGCACTGGGATCACATGTATAATGGGAAATGTTATGAACATTTACCAGTAATTGTACAGGGCAGATTGCTATTTGCTCCATCTGGAAGCACCGATCTAGTACCACACTCACCGGAGATCTCCTGTGCCCATGCAGTTACAGGCTATTACAAAAGCACAACGGGATGGAGAACTATTACAGGTCCTGCCCATGTCACTGCAGTTCCATTTGAACTCGTGTGACAGCAGGACAGCCAAATCATCCACTTCGATGCTCCCTCTCTGTTTCATAGCCGTTTAGCAGGCACTGTCGCCACTATATGTAGCCTCAGAAGTCATGAAATAAGACTCTATCACGCGGAAGCTAAGCTTGATGCTATTATAAATTACACGACTCAGCTATCTACTGATCCTAAAGCAGTAGCCGCGACGCTAAGAGGAATAGGTAGCGGTCTAGGAAATATAATTGCTGGCGAAGGAGAGGCAGTGGAGCATATATTGGTAGGAGTGGGTGAGGGTGGTGCAAAACTGATTGTAGGTGCTGCTCACGGAGCTGGTTCACTACTGAGCGATATACTCAAAGGTCCAATACGAATGCTGGTAAATCTAGCTGTTATAATGCTAATCATTGCAATAGTCGTGTGTGTGTTTTATTTCGTGTTCAGAAAGTGCGTTTATCAAAAACTACGGCACTTTTACAGAAGAGACAATGAACCCGAACCTGAACAAACGGAACTAAAAACACACAAATTGATCGAATTATGTTCTGAAAACCAGTCAGACAAGTACAGACAGCCTGTGATTACTGACACTGAAACGGAAAGAAAGCAAGCATCATGTGATGAGGGACATGCTAGCATCATTTGGCCTCCAAAATATGTCACGATGCTTGGGAATGCAAATATTCCCCCTCCGGTAACTGAGGTTTTCATAAACAACAAGAAATATCCAGCGCTTGTGGATACTGGATCATTTGTTACTTTAATATCTACTCGAGTCCAGAAAACCACTGGCAAAATGATGAAGCCATTAACACAAGCCTTTTCTGTATCAGGGCACGGTCTTCTTCTGCTAGGTGCGTTATCTGTGGTGTTCCGCATCGGAACCCAAGAGATTACACACACAGTGCACGTAGTAAGGGACTCTCATATCGACTGTATTATAGTCCGAGACCTACTTTCGCGTATCGGGCCTATATCGATAGATTTTTCATCCCCACAGTTAAAGATAGCAGGAGAACGACTGCCATTTTTGGAGCCGTCAAAATGTCCAACCACAGATTTAAAAGTTCGTCTAACTAGTGATCTGGTAGTCTACCCACGATCGGAAATACTACTTTCAGCCTACGTAGGGAACGAACTTGACGGTAATTGCTATTTGTTCGAACCTAGACCTTCTCTACAGGAGAAATACACCACTTTTGCGGCTCGAACGCTTGTTCGACCGATAGAAGCGCACATCCCCATCAGATTACTTAATCCTCATCAAGCACCATTTACATTAAAAGCTGGGACCATAGTGGGTACTATTGAGGAACTACCAGACACTATTATATACTCCGTAGAGCCAACCAGTCCAAAACCACCTCTGAAAAGCCCTAACATTTTTAGCGAAATAGAAATTGACGAAAAGCATATCAGCCCGGATGAAAAGCAAAAACTTAAAGATTGTCTTAAGAAGAATGTTAACGC
>JASAND010015901.1:0-35461 GCA_030248195.1 Trissonchulus latispiculum
ATAGTGAAAAGCAAGACATCAGAAGAGAAGAAATCAGAATTCAACTTAGAGCATAGGTAGGTAATCATTAACAGAAAAGTAAGAGGGGTACTTTTCTCCACGAAATGAAACTGAAACCTTACATGGCGAACTTTTCCAGACATGTTAGCATCTACGTAAGGTTTTCTATACGAAGGATGGAACACAATATATACATCTAACATGGATCCCTAAAAGTTTTGAAGAGAAAATTTATTCACATGTTCCTGACACACTATAGCACTTTTTAGTCCCGCCTGCAGGGAAAGTTGTTACTCAAAATTAATTAAAATTCCCACTGTTTTCTTTGATCAAATTTGGTGGATTCTCATGTATATCGCTTAAAATATCTTCCGTCAGTAACACACAAGAACATCTTAAATACGGACACTTAGTCGTATATACATATGTTAGAATTATTCTTGTTATAAAAAACTCTAATTCACAATTCATTCATTAGGACTTTTATTTTAACTGCATTTTCAGTGAAAATCAGGCAGGTGTTCACTATGTATGAAATCCCCTTTGCATAAAACTATAATCCGTTTTTCCGCTGCTACTGTTCATCATAAAATAAGTAGCCCAGTAATCTTTCACTTCAACTTCTATGAACACTTCAGATCCAGAGATAAGTAGACGATACTACATACTAATCCCGGGATTAGCCCAAATACAAATGTACAAAAATTTCCTGCATGACATGCTCTATCAAGTATATATATATTAATATTAATTTTCTGTGCATGCCCACATATTGCTCAGGAACGAGACCACAGTAGGAACATAATGCTGGGTAATTTGGTGTAGTTTGATCAAGCATTTCTAATCTTAAATAATTCGAAATTGCATTTTAAACAATTTTAAGTTGCACAACACAGCAATTAAAGCAAAACCAAATTCCAGCTTCCAAATTCCAGCTTCCAGCAAAACTTCCAGCAAGATATAAATGAATGACAACATCTACACATTAAGCTATGTGAATGGGTAACGAATCGGTTTCCCCGTACTTGTGTTGTGATTACCTTTAGCTAGCCTAGTCTCCAGAGAGAAATGAAAAGTTTCCCAGAACATTAGATTCCCACACCCCGACTTTGTAACAAAATATCGCCAATCAATTGGGCCTTGGTAAAACACGGACCCAACCCTGACCCGGACCGGGTAGGTAAAACCCGGACTCATCACGGACTGGGTGGGTAAAACCCGGACCTGACCAAAGGGTAAAACCTCGACCGGATCCGGACTGGGTGAGTATAACCCGGACCGAACCCGGACTGGGCGGGTAAAACCCTGACCGACCGGATCCGACTGCGGGTAAAACCCGGACCGGACCCGGACTGAGGGGTCATACCCGGACCAGACTTGGCTATAAACTGAACTCATAAATAAAATCCAGGACTCAACGCTAACCAGTTTTAGCCGCTAACGCTAACAAAAACTTTTGCTTTACCCTGTTCCCAAACTTGGGAAAATCTTGTAACAATTTTTGAAATCCATCAGTAAGTTTCGGATCTATGGGGTTCCTCTCTCCACATGCCTTCTTCTTTCTATTTTATGACCAATGACTTGAAATTTAGCATAGATGGAGGCAGATGAATTGAAAATTTACAAAATTTTAAAATATAAACTTTATAAATATTTAAATATATTTAAACTTTCAAAAAATTTTAAGAAGTTCTGTATAATTTTAAACATGTTGAATTTTAAAAATATTTAATGTTTAACTTCCATGAATAATTTAAGATAACATTAGTTCATTGTACATATATATATACATAATTTAAGAATTAGCTTGAGCTAATAAATGATTTTAAAATAAATATTCAGGGTATTTTTTAGGGATTTTTTCGGGTGGGGGGCTTCCCGGGGGGGGGGAAGAAATTTCCGGGGGGGGGGGAGATTTTTTGGTAAAAATGAGCCGACCCCAATTTAACTATTTCCCCCCAAACGAGTTGGGGGGAATAGTTAAAGAGATCCAGCGCCCTAGAAAACCCCTGTATGCAAGTTCTCAGCAATTTTTTCCAAAAAATTGTGGTCCCCCTTGGTTCCCCCGTTACTAAAATTAAAAATATTTACTTAACTTACTTATTTACTTTACTTTATTTATTTCAATTTGCAAACCTCTACTCCCCTCAAAGCCGAAAGGACCGGTTCACTTCTATGTACTGACTTAATATAGTAACTGATATTATGCAGTTTTACACCTTTTTTTTGTTCAGCCTTAAACTATCCTCCTTTATTTGCACTTCGCATGTTTGCAGCTGTTAATCATCAGTGCTATTCAATGCTTAAGTTTGACCATCGACCCAAGTCCTTGAAGGATTATTTCAGTCTAATTTACTTAATTACGGCGCTCTCATCTTTTTCTTGGGTGGTCGCAGTGCCTGGCAATATATACCTTCATATGCTCAAACATAACTGCAACATACCCGACATAGATACGCAATTAATAGAACTCACGCGCATTAATACACTCTCTTGTGCGTATATACTATTAATACTGCAATAACAGCAGTGCAACACACACACGCGCGCGCACACATGGCGTATATATAGATTTATATATCAAGTGTGAAAGCAGTTAAATTTCATATTTTGTCCTGGTCCGGGCAGGTCCGGGTTTCACCCTCCGGTCCGGGTCCGGGTTTTACCCACCCACCCGGTCCGGGTTTTCCAAGTTGGGTCCGGGTTTTACCCACCAGTCCGGGTCCGGGTCCGGGTCCGGGACCGTGTTTTACCCACCGGTCCGGGTCCGGTTCCGGGTCCGGGTCCGTGTTTTACCCACACCCAAATGTTCGCCTCACCAAGGGCTTTCATTTGATAGCAAACTTGGAATTTTTTTAAAAACCGATTTTTGACCCGTCCGGACCCTGGTCAGGGCGCCACAGGCCACTGGGTCCACTTTGGAGGGGTCCTCCAATGACAAAAAATGTTCGCCTCACCAAGGGCTTTCATTTGATACCAAACTTAGCCACTTTTGGAAAAATCGATTTTTGGTCATTTTGCACCGGTCCGGACCCTGGTCAGGGCGCCACAGGCCGCTGGGACCAGTTTGGAGGGGTCCTCCAATGAGATAAAATGTTCGCCTCACCAAGGGCTTTCATCTGATACCAAACTTGGTCACTTTTGGAAAAATCGATTTTAGGCCATTTTGGACCGGTCCGGACCCTGGTCAGGGCGCCACAGGCCGCTGGATCCACTTTGGAGGGGTCCTCCAATGACAAAAAATGTTCGCCTCACCAAGGGCTTTCATTTGATACCAAACTTAGCCACTTTTGGAAAAATCGATTTTTGGTCATTTTGGACCGGTCCGGACCCTGGTCAGGGCGCCACAGGCCGCTGGGACCAGTTTGGAGGGGTCCTCCAATGAGATAAAATGTTCGCCTCACCAAGGGCTTTCATTTGATACCAAACTTGAAAACTTTTGGAAAAATCGATTTTTGGCCATTTTGGACCGGTCCGGACCCTGGTCAGGGCGCCACAGGCCGCTGGATCCACTTTGGAGGGGTCCTCCAATGACAAAAAATGTTCGCCTCACCAAGGGCTTTCATTTGATACCAAACTTAGCCACTTTTGGAAAAATCGATTTTTGGTCATTTTGGACCGGTCCGGACCCTGGTCAGGGCGCCACAGGCTGCTGGATCCACTTTGGAGGGGTCCTCCAATGACAAAAAATGTTCGCCTCACCAAGGGCTTTCATTTGATACCAGACTTGGCCACTTTTGGAAAAATCGATTTTTGGCCATTTTGGACCGGTCCGGACCCTGGTCAGGGCGCCACAGGCCGCTGGGTCCAATTTGGAAGGGTCCTCCAATGACAAAAAATATTCGCCTCACCAAGGGCTTTCATTTGATACCAAACTTGGTCACTTTTGGAAAAATCGATTTTTGGCCATTTTGGACCCGGTCCCCGGTCCGGACCCCTGGCCAGGGCGCCACAGGGGTCCGGGCGAAACCTACTATAGCCTATGCTGTAGTGCTCCCGCGCCCCACCCCAAACCCCAAATAAGAGAGACCTGCTCACTGTAGATATTTCTGTAGAAGAGGTTAAAGTTGGAGTTGCGACACGGTAGGGCCCACCACCATCAGGGTGCCCCCAGCCACATGGATAGGTCCTAGAGCGAAACTAATGGGCCATTTAGATTCACCATATAGGGGTTCCTATTCGAATACGAAACCTCAGCCCAGCAGCTCTTATGTATAGGGCTGCCTACTCCGTAGGCCCAGACCCCCCCTTTTACACGTTAACTTTCGACCCCTGGCCATGGCGCCACAGGGCACCGACCGACATCCTATATAGCCTATGTTCATATTCACGTTAGTACCTTCCTACATGCACAACATGAGAGCCCGGCTTCGCTCGCTCCGTTCTATTTCGAAGCTAATAGATTTTCGGACTTAGTTTTTTTTCGGGGGTCATTTTGGGGGTCCCCACCGGGGGGGTGGGGCCATCTGGGGGGTCCGGGAACCGCAGAAAGTAATTTCCCCGGAATTGAGGAACTTTTTGTACAAAAAAAACCTAAAATAGTACGGTTCTGAAGGGTCTTCCGACCTGCACCCCTGGGGGAAAAAAAAAAGAGGAGAAACGCGACCCGCGCGGGGGGCCAATTTTCATATCTCAAGATCCACCCGGCCGATCCGGCTGAAATTTTCACAGCATGTACCCCTGCCCACAGGCTCTTCACACACCAAGTTTCAGCCCGATCGGTCCACTCCTCCGCTGGCCACAGGCCAAACAATGTCCAGATTATACACATTGCGTCAAATTTTCCCTATTCTAGGGGGAGCGCTAACGCGCTCCCCCTAATTATAAATAAAATTAATTACATTATTCCCAATAAGTACGTATGCATATTCAGTACGGCTAAAACAAATAATCGTGAATAAAAGCTAATAAAACATTGTTAAAATCTTAGAATCAATACTAGAACTTTGCCCCTAAAACTTTTCTTTTTCTTGAACAGTTAAGAAAATTTACTGGAAAATAACGCATTTTAGTTAAGAATGTGTCAAATCGACGACAACCAAGCAAAAAACAATATACATACACAGCTGCATATAGAGGGACGACCAATGTGGAATTGGACAAGTAAAGCGGGAGGTCTGGAGGGCGATAGCCCCCCAAGATACCACAGCCCAGATTATGGTAAACAGAGGATCGGGGAACACTGAATTTAAAGAGCTTTTGAAAAAATACAATGGCAATGAAACGGTTTGATGCATCAAACCCAAAAGTGACTAAAATGAAATAAAGAAATGTTTTTCTAAGAAAGTATATATGCGAAACCACAGCAATAAACTAACTAGACAGGGTAACAAAACATTTCTGCATTTTTTAAACTATTTGGGTTGACCCACTCCCGAATTGTTAAATCCCGCCAGGGGGAGGGGAATGAGGGATTTCCCCCCGAAATTGTGGACCCTTCCAGGAATTTTTTCGTGTCATGTGTAAAAACGCCCATTTTTAAAAATATTCGCGCCTTCGAAATAAGTGTATCATACCATCATAATACGTGTTTCGCACGCTAAAATGAGTACTAAATGCCCTATTTGATGTACTTTGACCATGTTCTCCATCATTTGAGTGCAAGCGCATGTGCTGAGCCCTAACTATTTTTAATTTCAAAGAATGCTCAGTAAAAATTACACAAAGGTCAACAGGTAGAAAAAGTGTTCAGTTTCTTGGGGGCTCCGCCCCCAGACCCACGGAAAATTTTTTGCATCTCCCCTAAAATTTTTTCTGGCTAACCTACGCTAGTGAGCCCACCATCCCCCTACATTGCATTTCTATTACAAACGTTTTCATTTCTCTGAGCAATGAATCGTGTCCGAATCAAGTCCAGAGGATAGCACGCAACCACTGCGCAGACACCAGCTACAAGACCAGACGTGAAGTTAAGCTGGGCAGGCATCCCGTCGAAAACTGAATGACTCTTTAAGATAATGCTAACTTTCTCAAACACACCAAACTGAAACAATTGCATAAAAATGGTTATAGGCTAATCTCTTAACATATCCATTAGCGAAGGCTGTCCACACGAGCATTTATGAGCACTGCCAATAGTGGTGCCAGTATAGCATTAGCATTCGCCAGGGTATTTTTTAGGGATTTTTTTCGGGGGAGGGGGGCGAGGAGGGAAGAAATTTTCGGGGGGAACATTTTTTGCAAAAATGAGCTAAAAATTGGTATTTTTGGCGTATTTTACACGTAGAAAGGGAAAAGTTCTCAAAAATGCCAGGATTTAAGCTAAAAGTAGCCATTTTTACGAAAAAATCTCCGGCAAAGCCGGAATATTTTTGAAAATCAGCCTATTTTTGGCAAAAATTTGGGCCCCCAAAAAATCCGGGGGGGGGGGAGTAAACATCTCGGGAGGGGGCAATTTCGGGGGAGAGGCATTTTCGAGGGGAAGGTCAATTTGGGGAGGACCGCCCCCCCTGGTAAAAACTACCCTGTTCGCCATGCTCCTTTTGATTCGAAATTTTGCCTTGAAACAACAGCCCGGTAGTACCCACATTTTAAAAAATTTTCCTACTTCGACCAAATTTTCGGATTTTGGCTGGTAAAGGGGCTAGGTGATTGGGTGAAAGAGAACTTAATGTACCATCGTGCTTGGCACTCACCAACCTGTTAGCGTTGGAGGTAGGCTACTAGACGATTGTAACAGTGACACCGGTTGAAGAGCTTCGATCACTACGTTTAGGTACGGAAATATGTTAAGGCTAACTTAATTTCTGGATCTGAATAATTGTTAGAGGGTCTACAATGTACACGTGGTAATTCATACAATGCAACAATATTAGTCACGCCGAAACCTTATATACCTCACCCACCTGAATACTAGTGTAGGATACAGACAACAGTTGTGCTGACACATGACCTTTCCACAAAGCCTTCCACCCTTCATCATTTGCAATGGCCGCAGCTGCCTGGAGCAGACTCCAATAACGCCCAGAACTGTGCCAATTTATTGCTTCAGACTGAAGCTAAAATGGTAATATATACCTGCATACAGGGGCGTATCCAGGATTTTGAAAAGGGGGGGGGTTTGACTTGACCAAATTTTTTTGTTGTCACGAAACGCAGGCTGCATATTAATAACGACGCATATTATGTACATGGCAATAATAAATATATAATAATAATAAAATGTTATTGTACCCTTGTTAATGTATGCGCGCAGCGACATCGTAATAGTTATATACCTATACGAAACCCATCTATGTTAAAGTGCCATGTCCTAAACTATATACCTACACACCCAAGTTAATATGTTTAACCGTTAACAGTACGTCACGTTCTATGGTTGCTGCATTAGGGTACAGCACGATGGAACGAAGCAACTTTGGGCCGGCCTGTTTGGGGGGGAGTAGTCGAGGTCGGGTATGGGGGAGGGGGATCTGGCCTTCTCGTGGGGGGGTCTCACAGGGGGCAAACTGTAGCCTGGTACACCTATATACCTATGTGCTGATTCCAACGATACCAAATTTGTCTAGTTTCGTTGAGTATATATCTATTTAGATTTAGTACTTAATATTTAATATTTTTTGAAATTTTTGTCAGAAATTTGCTAATATTTCATTACTTTGTCTGAAATGTACACAGATATCCGGATGCTTATCTCAAATCGGATGTTATCCGGATATAACAATAATCCGGATATCTGGATATCCAGTGCCCGTCACTGATATTGTATATGTATGTATACATATATATACGCAGGCGCGTAGCCGGGGGGGGGGGGCGAGGGGGCATGCCCCCCGAAATCGGAGGCAAAAGAAAAATTTTTAAAACCAAGGAGGAATTCTGATAATTTCCAAAAAATTTCGCCTGCGGCGCTAATTTTCAACGAAAATACCTCAAAAATACCAGCTTGCACTTGAAACCAGCCTCGACAGGTTCCGTTTCAGCACTAATTTCTGAAAAATTTTGGCTTGCCCCCCTCCGAAATATTTTTCTGGCTACGCTAGTGTATATACGTATATATAATATACATATATGTTTTAATCCAATAACTTTCTCGTTCTAGTCTCAACTTCTTATTAACGTCTTCATCCGTAGAATTATGCAAAGTCTCCAAAATCCTTACACTGTAAGACTTTCAAATATTTTCAAAACTTTCCAAATTATCGGGAAAAATTCCGGACGCTTCAAAAGACTGTCAAATAACTGGAAATCCGTATTTCAGGGTTTCATTCAACCCTGCCCCCTGGCATCTGATTTCATCCCTGCTGTCATATTACCTGAAACCGGATTTTCAAAACATCCAACGGCTGGCAAACACAACGAGTCAGAAACCCACTTAACGCGCCAGCTAACATATAACGTTGACCTTGACCATTGCTGGGCATTGGCACAGGCTTCCAGCATGCTACAAGGTAAATACACGTATATAAATATAATATTTATAATATATACTGAGTTTTTGATATATATATAGGCGAAAGAAAGGTGGGGCTTGGGTGGGGAAATGGGACCCCCGCAAGCTTACTTCTGCGGCGGTTGGAGCCCCCATAAATTTCGAACTATATACCCCCAATTTTGGCGAAATGACAAAAAATGAAATATATATATATGAAGTTTTTTGTCATTTTGGGAGACGGTCATTGTGTAACGTTACATATCTCTCCAAAAATTTTTGCTATTTTTCGAAAAAACTATGAAACTATATACTGCAAAGGACATATGTAGACACAATCCGTAAATTAATCACAAATTACAACAACTAAGTTATATAACCCTAGTTAAGTAAGACTAAAAATACTTAGACCTATTCTTTGGAGACTTACGTATGAATTATTGCTGTAAGCTCTAGCACAAAAAAGTGTCTTTCGTCTGTTTTAGTTAGTGAGCGTCTGGCTGCAAAAACTAGTTAAACAAAGTTTATTCCAAGAATAGCTAAAATCGGCATACGGCAGAAGCCAGAATTACTAGTTTAAGGACCAATAGCTAATTGCAATCATTCATATGCTTGCAGAATTCTAATCACTGGCTAGACCATGATTACAGGAACTAGCCAATAGTAGCCATAAAGGCGTCAGCCAATAGTAGCTAGAAAGGCATTCATTCGAGTCAGGGCCGCAACAGGAGAGGGGGGTTGGGCCATAGTTTCGGCACTACTCCCCCTGGGGGGGGGGGGAATCCCAGACACTGAAAAATCAAATCTACACTTTACGAGTATATATATATATATATATATCAGTGCCTATGTTTAACATATGGCTGAGGCTTAGGCTGCTTAGTGTCAGGCTTAGGCTGAGGCCATAGGTGTAAGGTGGGGGAGGGTGGGGGAGGGTTGGGGGGGAGGGGTAGCCCCCCCCAAGCCTTTTTTCAACCCTCCCCCAAAACTTTTTGGGGGGGGGGCGTCCCCCCCCCCCCAACTGGGGGGGGAGGTAGTCGCGCCGAAGGCGCGAAAAATGGCCAAAAATTGGGTATTTTTAGAGTAAATTTTGAAAAAATTTTCAAAAATGTCGAAATTTTTGGCTTAAGCTGTTTATTGTTATGAGAAATACACGTTTTTAACTGTATTATGGATCTTGTGACTCAATATTGACTTTATTTTGGACTTGGAAACATGTTGGCAATCATGTTTTTGAGTTTAAACCACTGTCTAATGTTAAAATTACTTTACGGTTAGATGTTTTTCATCATTAAAAACGGCTGAAAATGCGATTCTTGGCATAAAAAATGAAAAATTTTTTTGGGGGAGGGTTGGGGGGGGGGTCGCCAGAGGGGGCCCCCCCAAAAAATGTTGGGGGGGGAGCCTCCCCCACCCCAAATCTCCGTTACACCTACGGCTGAGGCTAAGGCTTAGGTCCCTTTAACACGTAAAGATCAAAAAAAGGTCGCCGAACAAACTTTTAAAAGTCAATCGACTCGTCTCGTCGTCCTGAGCACAAAAATATCAAATTAATTGCATAAAAATGCGTTTCTGATTTCCCCCCCCCCTGGGTGACTTGATCCATAGTTTCCCTAGGGGGGGGGGGTTGGGGGAGGGTATCCCCCAAAATTTTCGACCAACTTTACCCCCCCCACATTTTTTGAATATCCCTCCCCCCACTTTTGGTTACCCCCCGAACCCCCCCCCCCCCAGTACTTTTTGGGGCCAAAAAGTTAGCTATATTTTGCTAAAAAATGGTTATTTTTTGAAAATTTTGTCTCAAATTTTGGCTTAAAATCGGTTTAAAACGGTGTAAAAACGCCTAAAACGATAAAAACAAGCCATATTTTGACAAAAAAGCGTTAAAATGCAGAAAATTTTGCTTTTTTAGTCTTTGGGGGGGCGTTGGGGGGGGGGGGGTACTCCCCATCACATTTGGGGGGTCGACCACCAATTTTTCGATGTTTGCCCCTCCAAAATTTCCAGGAAAACTTTGGGTTGGGCACTAGCGACTAGCGTAGCCAGCAAAAATTTTCGGGGGTCTGGGGGGCGTAAATTTATGTATACTTCTCATTATGTATATAAATAAGTAATTGATGGTAATTCTCAGTTTTTGCAAAGTATATATATATATATATATATATATATATATATATATATATATATATATATATATATATATATATATATATATATATATATATATATATATATATATATATATATATATATATATATATATATATATATATATATATATATATATATATATATATATATATATATATATGTAATGAAGTTAGTGAGATCTGAATCTCGATCCTCATTAGAACTAGATCACACGGAAGGTCAGCACGTCCACTTATCGAAGCAGACTTAAGGGGGGGGGTCGCTTTGGGTCAAAATCGATAGTCACGGATTTCGCTCATTTTCACATGCAATATAGGTACATATGTTCTCAAAAACAAGACAAAACATTAGAGTTCGAAATCAAACGATGGCAGAGATATTCAGCTATAAAGTTGGAAAACTTGAAAATCACTGTGATTTGCCTTCCTAGGTCATGCTGAGACAGAACGGCAGCTAAATTTGGGTCAACTAATATGGCAAATTAATTCTGCGGGTTGGCTAATATTCTAATACCAAAATGACTCCGGGATATCCAGCCAGTCGTTCACAGTACATTTTTCAATTGTGAACTGACCCTTTTTCATCTAACTGTGCCCTGAAACTATAACTTGCTCTAACTTTCAGATACTAAATTTCAGACACATAGTTCTATTAGAAAAGTTGTTCAGCACGTCAGTAGCTATCGAATGATACCCAATTTGTCTATATTTTGGAAATTTCAAAAATTGACTTTTGTGAGCTTTAAGGTGTTGGTGTCGTTTTGTGCAGTGCTTTTGTGCGTATTTTTTGAAACGCAATAACTTTCGCAATTTTGTGAGTTGGAAAGAGCTTTATACATCATTTTAAAGCTTATAATCTGCATATTCTCATGAGAACACGAAACTAGCAAAAATCCGGAAAAAATAGCTAAACTTTTCTGACATACTGACATCTGACAGGCTGAATATAGACCAAACATTTTTGAACATCGATTTCTCAAAACTGTGGAATCGGCCAAAATTTTTTCTTGTGCTGTCCTATAAAGGACATGTGGGCCGAGGGACATTTTTTTGGATTTGGCTCAGCAGGTCTTAACGGTCAAGAAAATCCATTAAATGTGCGTTGACACGAAATTTCGCAACTTTGCATTGAGTTTTCTCGCAACTGGAGATGTTTTAGCTGAAACCAAGAAAAATGCCCCTCCGCAATAGTGCGAATTCTCATTCTGCCAAAAATCATGCGAATCCATTGTGTAGTTTTTGAGAAATCGATGTTCAAAACAAAATAATCGCAGTTTTGCCAAAATGATTTTTCGGCCTAATCTCTAGCTCAGAGCAACAAACTTCGGCTAATAGGCATTGATAAAATGTGCAATGAGACTGTGTATCGATCGAGTATAAATAAACCAAAATTGTCCGTACGATTTAGCAGTAATTTTGAAAAAACTGATTTTCTCGAAAACGGCCATTTTTGGACCCCAAAAATCGTTTTTTTGCTTATACTGACTTAACCACTAGAGATAGCTCAAAAGTTGTAAAAGCAAAAATGTTCATTTTTGTGCCCTCTTTCCAGCCATACCAACCAATCTGGTGTCTCGACTATGTGCTGAGAGAATAATGGCAAAAACCAAAAATTTCTTATCTTTGCACCTAAAAATGCGGGACTGGTTCCAGAATGTTAAAGTGCACCGAAATAGTATATTTGAAAAGTTTCATCCACTTTCATAAAGAATTAAAGCCTATAGGGTCAAATTTACACAAAGCGATACCAGCACCTTAAGCGATCAAAGGAACCGACACGACACAAAAGTTCTACCTTGAAGCATTTGCCTTTACCGTAATATCAGGCAGGCATTGAGAGTTTTATGTGCCAATTTTGGTGACTTTCGAGTGGGTTACGAGGGAGAAATTATTAAAAAAACGTGAAAATTGTGCAAAATGATGATTTTTGGCAAAATTAGCCCATTTTGTGGCAAGTTTTTTGAGAGCACTACAAACGGTAGAAATTTACAACTACTGTCATAAGAATTCTGTGTATGCGTAGTGTGCAACTATATATAAGCGATTTCTGTAGCTTTTGCCAATCGTGCAGGAGAGGCGAAAATGTTTAGCTGGTCCTGTTTTTCGTGGTACAAAAAGCACCAATTTTCCGAAATTTTGACTTTGAAAAATCGCCAAAAATTCGACACTCAACAAAATTGTTTCAGAAGGGTTATTTGCACTCTCTGATATGTCCTTAACATGTACAACAAGGTTGCAGCGCTGTATCTTGCATACAGCGAAAAAGTTTTCTGCCACAAACTTTTTCATTTTCCTATGTTTAACACATGTCGAGGTCGCCTTTGAAGGGCTCTACAGCACGATAGAAGCAATATTACGCTAAACGCACCTGTCTTGTTTTGGGGACCCATGGGGACTACAAAATATGTGAAAATGAGCAAAATCGGAGATGGTCGAAAAATCGGCCAAAAAGCGACCCCCCCCCCCCTTAAGGTGCTGGTATCGCTTTGTGTAAATTCGACCGTGCAAGCTTTAATTCTTCATGAAAGTGGATGTAACTTTCCAAGTACATTATTTTCGTGCTCTTTAACATTCTGGGACCAGTCCCGGATTTTTAGGTGTACAGATAAGAAAGTTTTGGTTTTTGCCCTTATTGTCTCAGTACATGGTAGCTTCACCGGATTCGTTGTCATGGCTGGAAAGAGGACACCAAAATGAACATTTTTGCTTTTACAACTTTTGAGCTACCTCTAGTGGTTAATGCAGTATAAGCCAAAAACCATTTTTGGGGTCAAAAAATGGCCATTTTTGAAGAAATCAGTTTTTTCAAAATTATTGCCAAATCTTACAGACAATTTCGGCTTATTTATACTCAATCGATACACCGTCCAATTGCGCATTTTATCAATACCTATTCGCTGGAGTTCGTTGCTTTAAGCTAGAGAATTCGCCGAAAAACCATTTTGGCAAAATTGCTATTATTTTGTTTTGAACATGGATTTCTCTAAAACTACTCAATGGATTCGCGTGGTTTTTGACTGAATGAAAATTCGCCCTATTGCGGAGGGACATTTTTCTTGGTTTGAGCTAAAACAACTCCAGTTGTGAGAAAACTGAATAGAAAGTTGCGAAATTTCGTGTCATCACACGTTTGCCGGATTTTCTGGAGTATTGAGGCTTGTTGAGCCAAATCCAAAAAAATGTCCCTCGGCTCACATGTCCTTCACATCATGGCACAAGAAGAAATTTTGGCCGATTCTACAGTTTGAGAAATCGATGTTCAAAGATTTTTGGTCTATATTCCGTCTATCAGTCGCAAGCATGTCGGAAATTTTTTGCTATTTTCTTGCCAAGTTTGCCAGTTTCGTAAGCTCACGTGAATGTACACAGAATAAGCTTTAAAACGATGTATAAAGCTCTTTCCAACTCACAAAATTGCGAAAGTTATAGCGGTTCAAAAAATTACTAAAAAACCACTGCACAAAAGGAAACCAGCACCTTAAGCACCGGATCTCTGAAAGGTGGTGTTCCAAAATCAGAGATTCCCTGCGGCCAACCTTTATAGGGGTCTTCTTTGTGAGTTCGTTAGTGCCCTGGATTCGAGCTGATCTGCAAGAGGGGTCAGCACTTACTTTGACTTGATCGCCGGATTGATGATAGTCTTCCGATTCCTGACCAGAACTTACCTTGAGTAGTCCTGATCCAATCCTTGGGCTGTGAATTCTCTGTGTGGCTATCGCGCCTGGCTTTCAGAGACAATCGCGCCTCTCTATTCAACTCTGAGACTCTAAGTCTGACACACCAATTATTTATTAAGAGTTGTACAATTATGAGGGGTACACTTTTTGGACAGCAATGGCAAATTACAATACAACAAGCGTTAATATTAGGTGTCGTTACAAGCTGTGCAAAAACGGATACAATTACAGGACAGTACAGTGGTCAATTGACTGTACCAGAGTTGCCAGTTACCGTCTTTAGTTGATTATCAATATTACCCTAATTTAGGATAATATTACCCAATTTGTATGTATTTTAGGGACACGGTTCAGTGATACTTCTTCTTCTTCCTTTTCTCAAACTCTGTCTCTATTACCTAACTATTACACTGTCTCCAACACTCTGCTAATTAATGCCTATATGCTCTCTCGTGCGCCTATATGCTTGTGCTGTGCGACTCTTTATCCGTCCTTACAAAACGGATTATCAAACTACAATTCAATAAGACTACAAACAAACAATTATTAACTGAATTAAACCTGGGGTCGGTCTATGGGAGAGTCCCCGAATGTTGGACACTGCTTTCCCGAAGGTCCGCTCCAACACCTAGACAGGGTTACTGTACGGAAGTGCTTTTTGAGGAAATGGAGAAAATGGGGAGTGTCCTGGTTCTGCCTTACTTATTCCTGGTTAATGAAATTTAAACAACTACAAAGTTCACAGGATCTGATGACCTCTTTTTCTTCACGGCTGGGGGTTCGGCTATTAAGCCAGAGACACGGGAGAAACGCCTCCCGACATGAAATTGGTGACGAAAATGGTTGAATTCATGATATAAGAGAAAAGAGCAATAGTGCTCAGATGTTTAGATTTTAGTGAGCCGGTTTCAGGTTTAGCCTCCCACTTTGATCAGGCGGTGCTGCGCTCGCTGTCTTTGTCTTAATCCACTACTCGGCAATACAGGCCGTCTATGTACCTTCCAAAATTGACTGGTTCCAACTATCTGACTGACTACTGAAATGACTGATCCGGACTCCTGCGGTCCACCAATGAGCGACTACTTCGGATTATCTGAGAGACACACGATTAATGATCCACGGGCAGTTCAGATTTGGATAGAGCAGCGTAGCTTCGTCTCCGCACCTGAATCAAATGGGTTAAAACCCATTAGTACAAGATTACGGTGCGGGAATCGAACCCAGCAACCATTACTCGTTCCTTTGCTTTCCAGGCCCAAAATGTGCATTTTGGGCCCCATTGAACTTGCGACTTGAGGAAATGACTGAGAATCGTTGGTTATTGCCACTTTGACAATATTAACCGTTTCTGGTAACTTCTTGTTACCAAATGGGCCTTCCTGGGCCTTCTTAGTTTGTATTTTCAGGATTTGATTAAACTTGCAGTAATTTCTTGCTTGGACGAAGTAATTTGTAAAGTTTCTACCTTTGGCCCGGCTGGGCCTGACTGAACTTGTGACTGGGCGAAACGTTCTTGAAAACGTACCAAAATACGCTGTTTGTAACCTCTATTGGGACTTCGTTTGCTTTCGTCCTTTCCTTGCACGGACCGGCGTTTTAGGGCCATTTCGGAATAAAATGAAATGATTCTGACTGGACTTTGCATAATTTCCAGGGCAAACAACAATACTGTCCAATATTAACGTTTTTCGGCCTGTGTCCGGCCTGATTTTGTTGATTTGTCACGGGAAATGGATTCATTTCCCGTGACCAACTAGTTAAGTCAAATACACGCGAAACTGGACATTTGTTGCGCACGTCTGATATTGGAAGATGGTCAATTGCTAAATACTTATGATGATTGCCTTAATTGATGCCTACCTACTTACTTATGTGAACTAGCTAAAGCCTGCGTAATATTAAAATTAACCTAAAGCTACCTGGTGATTTAATGTGAAATCCCTATTAATTATTTACTTACCTGTTTGGGAATGAACTAATTAACTTAAAATAAGACTAATTGGCTGGTTTTGAGTGACTAGGCAAAAATGCAAAAACTCACTCACTCACTGTCGCAGCAGCCATTCTACGCAGTCCCTACTTACCGACCTACCGACCTACCGAACTACTTCTACTTCTAAATCTACCTCCCACCTATCCTAGTGCCCTAACAGGGGACGTACCGAACCGCTATTCGATCCGGCGCTGGCAACCCCAGCAGCCAGCCGAGTGGAAGTCGCACGTACAACCACCCTTTCACACGAGCACATGTCAGTACTCGTGCAAAATCAGCATATAAATTGGCAAAACTTTGATGAACACGAATTTGGACAAAAGTTACATATTCTTGTAGAGCTTGAAAAACTGGACATTTTTTACGCTTACAGTGCCAAAAAATATTCAGTAGTTAGTGAGAAAAACTTAATTGAAATTAGTTAATGCCTGCGCAGATTGTGCTCTGCGCAGGCTTAACACTCCCGTGTTAACGTTAACTTGTTTGTGTTAATTAGTTAATGAAGAATAATTGGGTTAAAAGTTATATCATTTTGTAGAGTTTGAAGAGCTGAACATTTTCCTTTTTGAAACAGTTCAAACCGTCCAGGTGTTAACGAGAAAATTACGGTTAAAGTTTACCTTCACATATGCGTAATTTGTGCATGTAATGTACTAGCTTAACTACACACGTGCTGGGTTGCCAACTTGCTTTCCTATATAGGCTAGCCTCAACTTGTTCTAATCGTAACCCGTGTAGCTCACTGGATGAATACTGGACTCCGAATCCAGAGGACCGGAGTTCGAATCTCAGCACGGGTTTACTTCTTTTCTTTTAGTTTGGCTCATCTTTTGGCCTTTGACATGGGAAGTTAAAACTGCCATAGGATAAGCGAGTACGGTAGCGACCGTGAGCCCATGATAATTTTAGGCCAAGACCATTACTACCCTTGTCCTATCTAGACCTAGCTATACTGATCAATCATTTCCTAGTTAGCGTAAACTCCGGCTAATTAATACAGCAAAACTGCGGGCGTTTTTCTAAACTGGAGCCAATTAAACTACTAGTCCGCTAATCGGATTTCTGACACACACAATGCTAAACGTTGGTCAATTTCATATTAATTTAAACTTCTCTTTGTTATAACCCTGATTCGGCTATTTCTGGATTCCGTGAGTGCGGCTCATCCGTCCCTTAATCGCAGGGCAACCTACACGGATGACCGGAAATCCAACAGACTGGCAGGCCTAATTCGGGGCCCCCGTGACCCTAGGCTGCAAAACCTACTTTAATCGCCGAATACACTAACATTTCTATGCAGATTCATACGATTTTCGCTCCAAAATTAGCATTTTCACCGTGGTTACCACACTCTACAAGAAGAGGCTAGCCTTGGAACCTCACACTCCATGAGGGGTTTACCCAAGGAACCACTTACGTAAATTTGGTGGGTCTCATTCACACCATAATTTACAACAATATTTACACATACGATTATACAAACATAATGAGGCCTAACTACTCCTTAACATTACCTACCTACTTATTGTATGCACATTTTTTGCCCTAATTCTGTAGTAATTTTGATTTGCCTCTTCCTGGATTCTATCTTAAAGTTTGTAACTTTATGAACTTTGATAAGGGAACATTTTGTTGGAATTTTAAAACTTTGGACGAGGAAAGCCAAACGAGTAATAATTGCTTGGGCAATTATTACTAAGAAACAACCATGAACACGTTTCCGCTAAGGACAGCTTTATTAAATTAACTTCGGAGAAGTCGGCCATTCTCCTTCAAAACAACCTGATAATTAATAGTTAAAACCGATTCGGATTTTTAGTTCCTATTACTTTTTAGTTGCCGACCTACACAAGATTACAGTTCATAATTACAATGCACAATTACAGACAATATTTTTGGCTTCAGTAGCGCCTACCGTTTACAATTACGGCCGGCAATTCCTAATTGCCGGCTGTGGGGAGAGTTAATTCCTAATTCTAGCTCAGTTCTAGCATGAGGTCGTAACCAAGGGACCTCCTATCTCAACTCAGGGGTGGGTCCCCACTCAGAATCCCAGTTCACTAGCAAAACCCCGACAAGATAAAAAGGTAAAAAACCGGGCATTAAGCCCCTACTAAAATAAAAGGCCAATTTGGCCGTGGCTTGGTCAAACGAGATTAATTTTAAATCAAGGCCCGAGGCCCACGAAAAGTGAATTTTGGGCCAAAAGGCCTTCTAAAGAATCCCTAAAATGCGTTCCTAGAGTGCAGGTCCTGGCCGAGCACAGCACGCTCATGTGGCCCTCAACGTGCGGTGTTCGTCGTGTAGGCTCAGATCTTCTCCTCTGACCCGTGTGGTGGTCAGAGGGAGAGGAGGTCCCTAACTCGTGTTCTAACCGGGAAAGCACGTCTTTTATTCCCGGCCAAACCGCTGGCACAACGGGAAGACGTGCTAATAATGGGGGGGGGGGGGAAGAAACCGACCGCTCTCGGCCGAGACTCAGACGAACACTAACTGAAATTCAAAATTTCCAGTGAACTGACAGCAGTCTGACAGGTCACTGGTGCTTGCTTTTCTGTCGCTTTTCCTTTGATTTTGGGTGGAGCTTCCAGAAATTTCTGGAAGCTCCCTATATTAAACTGTGTGCCCGACGCGGGCTGGCGAGGCGGGTGGTCCGTTGGAGGGGAGATTAACGAGGAAAAGAAATTATGACCCTCCAACTGACCCCTTTTTGATGGATTTCCCAAGCTGAAGTTTGGGAAACTTTGCAGACTTTTTGGTTAACACATAAAGGTAACCAAAGGGGAAATTTCTGACTTTAAAAATTAAATTTCCTGAATCAAAAAACGAAATTGTACAAAATAAAGGCCTCTCGGGGCCGATTATGGAAAACTAACTATTAAGTGCCAATTTGGCCGTGTTATTTAGTAATATTTATGTTTATTATTTTTAGGCACTTCCTTGTCTCCAAGCCCCTTTCTTTCTTTTTGGGCGTGACCTTTCGGTCGTAGACAACGGAAGCCGCCCGTTAATCCTAGCAACAATTGCTCTCCCTCACTGGAACTCTCTGTTCCCCACAAACTAGTTAGGAGGGCAATTGTTACCTAAAAAATGTGCATATGAAGATTTACGTAATTTTATACGAGATAAAAACTAAATATTATTATTCTACGTATCTAACTACCTAAGACAACTAACTTTTCTTTTATTTTAATTGTTTGGGAGGGAGTTAAGCCCCCTCCGAACGTATTTTCACACCTAAGGTGTGTACTAAGTCTTCTTTGCAAGGCAAGTCTTTGCTGGGTGAGGGCCAACAGAAGCCCAAGAATGAAGGGGAAAATGAATGAACGTAACAACACGTGGTTGTTACGCCTTGTTACAAAGTTCACGTAAGGCGAATGTTAAATAATTAAAATGTAATCCTTTCAAAACTTCTTTGGCCTGTATCTTTCGCGCTATTGGGAGTTAAAAGACCGGGTTTGGCTTTTTAGAATCAGAAAAGAATTGCCTTCAGATAAACGCAACTTGTATTTTTGCTAAAAATTGCACAAATTGACTAATTATTGCCTAATTGATGTAAATTATGCCCAGCTAATGCTTACAAACACTAATTAACATCATCTTATGCCACTAATGGACGAATTATTACCTTATTTTGACCCATCTTCCAATATTTGCACTTATGGCCTGCATAAAACGTTTTAAACTCGAAATCTCTTGTTAAATTGATGGTTATTTAACAATCTCTATCCTTGTATTCGTCTTCTTTGATAATTTTAGCTGTTTTAATCGGATTTCACCTAACTTCTTGACAATGAGAGGTCTTGTTCGTGGCCTGGGAAGAGTAACGACTCCTCCATTATACAACAAAAAGCAATGTTAGGGCCTATTACTGACCCGGGAAGGGTAGCGACCCCTCCATTATTAGTTGGTGACCTACCTAAACGTCGTTAAGCTGCATTCCACTGAAGTTCTATTTCATTTTGCGTCATTAGCGTGATAATAGTGCTACTTCTGACCTTATTCTTTCTGTCTATGCTAGAATCTATGTCCCTAATGATAGATTTCTGGGGGGTTTTACACCGACTGGCAACTCTGGTAATTACAGGACAATCATTTTCATACAGTGCTTGGACGTTTCATAGTTCACATCAAGATTTCACAGGCACGCCGCTCATAACCAGTGCATTGGACAATTAAATCAAGTAAATCAAAAATCACAATCTACGACAAGCTGAGTTTTTCTCTCTCATTTTCGAGCCTTATTTAGCTTTTTCCATTACAACCTCCACAAGTAAAAGGGCTAGGTTTTTGTCACAAGGCAACTATACGCTGCTAGTATGGTTGATTACCTCTACCAGTACGGTAGGAATTATCCGTCCTACGATACGTAGGAGGTACGTAGCTGTATGCTCGTAGCAGTAATTCTGGACAGTACGCCCACTTCTACGAACTGTTAGCGTCCGTAGGAATAACGTCCTCGTCTGGTAGACGGAATCTCCCTAACTATTTGAATTCAGTCCTAACTTCAGTAGTTTACTGGACAACACTCACGCACAGAGTACAGACAGAACTGAACTGACAAATAAACAAGGGTGCTTCTTATATAGCATAGAGTTATTAAATATTAATGCACATCTGGTAGACAGACGGATACTTAGAACCCTGGTAACAGACAACTTATAAATAAGTAAGCATTATAATTACAGCAATTTTGAACTAATGAACAGCCAGACAGCCAGACTACATGAATAATTAATACTTTACAGACTTCTAGGTAAACATATTAACAATTTACAGAACAGAAACAACAATAAATGAACTAGCTAGACGGTTTAAGCACAATAACATGTTTACGTATTATGTCTGTGCACAAATTAACCTAGCTACGACATTTTTGACTAGGGGGAAGAATCCAAAACATCGAGAAATTCCCAAAACCGTAACTTGTATCAGAATACCGTCATCACTTCAGCAGTTCAATTGCCAATTAATCGCATGAATACCACAACATCAATTCATGAAAGACGGATAAAGGCTTGCGTTTCGCGTACTGTGCGGTGAGTTCGTAATCGCACTTAACACTCAACAGTTAACTACTATATTACTATCTAAAGCTACTTCCTATTCCATACTCACTAACACTGACGGCCATCCTGGCCCCTACAGACTCCTACTATTAAATGCTGTCTACTATTCGTATACTTAAATTACAATCAATTGCTCATCCTGGGCGGGCCCCTGCGGGGTTACCCTGTCTTACCCAGACATTAGTGCACTGCTTCAGCTGGGCGGGGTCCCTGCGGGATTACCCTGTTTTTACCCAGCACCAACACTCAAGTTCTTCTGCTAATACTACTACAACTCTTCAGATGGGCGGGGTCCCTGCGGGATTACCCTGTCTTACCCAGAAGTACTGCTAATCTCTGACCTCTTGCTTAACTTCTCCTCGATAAACGTCACCTAATCGCTCAATCTCTTCTAGCTAACCTATATTCCACAAGCTAACTAATTGAAGGCCAATCGCGGCCCATTTTTAACGTTCTGCCAATCGCGGTGTGAACGTGGGCGTTCTGCCAATCGCGGCCCATTTTTAACGTTCTGCCAATCGCGGTGTGAACGTGGGCGTTCTGCCAATCGCGGTGTGTACGTGGGCGTTCTGCCAATCGCGGTGTGAACGTGCGCGTTCTGCCTATCGCGGTGTGAACGCCTTGCAAAACTGTCAGCTCGGTCCCCAAATTTTCGAATCTAGTCAGTGTTCGTTTAGCAGCGGCTGAAAGCAGTCGCTTTCTTCCCCCTTCCCCCCGGCAGTTTCAAGGATGTTTGGTTGAATGGTTGTAGTATGTTCTGATTTGCGTGTATGCAGAATGAATGTTTTTGTATAATTGCGGTGGCAACTCACGGAAACTCCCCTTGTACGATAGGGATTGTGAGGATTGTCAAATCAGTATGAATGTCAGTTGAGTGAATGATTATTGGTAACGTAGTTAGCAATATTGGGATAATCCGGGAATTCTAAGGTTTAACAAGTTGTAGTAAACTCTACCACTAATTGTCAAGTTGCATATCATATTAAACTATATAAATTAAAAGATAGCATTTTAGCCAGTCTGAAATGTCAGTCAAACCGGATTATCTTAATATATGGCAATTCGTTGGTTCTCATCTGGTGCATGAAACCAATCCTTCTGAAATTGTCATAAAACTCCTGTACTAGGCAGGAAAATAGTATGAATGTGTATAAATGTCTGTTTGTTGTTGAATATTTGTTGACCCGAGGGATATCAGTGCGATAAGCCGTGTGAATGAATACCTATTTCAATATCAAGGTAATATGCAAATTAGGTAGTTAATCTGGTCCAGGGTCACGGGGACCTCCAGGATAAGCTGATACTACCAGGTGGTCCTCGATTCGTCCACGTAAGTATCTCCGCAAGAAGGGAGTGGACGAATCGCAAATAAAGGACTTCGTGCAGGTCTATCTCACCTGTTTAGAGCCCAAAATTGTCCCAAAACGTGTAATACAAATTAGTTAAGTCTGTTCATTGTTTCGTAATTGTATGTATTAATTAGCCAGAATTGTGCCACCTATGCCTATACTATTATTAAAACAGCCAAATTCATCTCGAGCTACTATTTTTCTTATAGTGTATCGCAAAATAGGTTATACGTTTTGTCAGCTTTTAGCACAAAAGGCAAAAGTTAGTTTTAATCAAATTGCAAGAATTATTTCAAAACTGTTATTCTTGCCCTCACTTATTCTCGCTAACGGGCAACTAATTTAGCTGTAGTTTGTGTTATTACGAAGTATATTATCTGTACGGTTTAGACTTTTTATATCAAGTAGCTACTTCTAAATTTAAACGTTTTCTATCCGAAATTCCTCGCCAAATGGGGTTATCAATGTTGAATCCTGTTAGTTCGCCAAAATGAATGAGTAATTGTGGGATCTAATGGCATACACGGCGAATATCGTTACGCAAGTACCAAACAAACCTAAAATCACATAAATAATCATTAGTAATTTATTAATACTGTGCAATTACGTAGGAGTTGAGAATTGTAATAAACCATCTTCTAGTAAACTTAAAAGGAATAATCTTGCAAATATACGTTTCTACTCTTGTAAACTCGTCATACAGGAAACAGGTGCTTTCCTGTCACAAAAGGGCCTAACTGGTAGAAAAAGCCTTTAGGCCTTAAACCTAATTATGCGCAGACTGAATATGACTGTAAAGAAATACATGTTGAATCGGCGATTTCCGGCACTCCAACGAAGGAAATCGCCCAAAAACTCATATTCGACGAAATTTTATCTATATTAAGCCAATAACGCATAATTAGTCACATTTCATCCCGCAAAAGCGGTCAAAGTGTGTTAATTCTGTTTTGCGACAAAATCACAGTCAGAATTAACTAAAGTTCGAAATTTCATCCCTGAAAGCCTTAAAAGTGAGTAATAGTTGCTGGGTTTGATTCCCGCATTTGTATTCTGGACTAATGGGTTTCAACCCATTCGATTCAGGTCAGACGAAGCTGCTGCCTGCCAGGATTCTCGGATCAGTGTCTATGATTAGCCTGTGGTCGTCAAGTTGGAGTGATTATCAGTAGTGTATCCCCAGTCCCCACCAACCCCCCCCCAGAATTCGGACCGCATAAATTTCAAGAAATGGCCAAGACAAAGCAAAATTTTCTTCAATTTTGCACCGGGGCCGCCACTACCGGGGCCGGGGCCGGGGCCGGGACCTCATCGTGGCCCCGGCCAGGACCGGGGCCGGGGCCACCTTGGCCCCGGTACCGGGGCCGGGGCCTGGAAATTGGGGGTCCAAATCGAAAATTTTCAAAATTTTTCCGGAAAATTTAAATTTTGCTATAATTTTTATATACAAACGTTACTACCGTTGTTTTTATTCAAATCGGCGGGAAAACAAACGATTTGTAGCACTTTTTGACTTTCGAAAAATCAAAATTTTGGTCAAAAACTGTAAAAATTTAAAAAATTCTGCTAATTTTTGGCCCCGGTCGGCGGTCGTCCGGTCGATACCATAGGTGTACCACCTGTTTGTGATGGGGGGGGGCATAGGTGTGCCTGGGGGGGGGGGGGTGGGAGGACCCCTCCCCCAAATGGAAAAGTGCCGACCCCACGCTCGAAATTTGGGAGGCAGACCCCACCCCCAAATGGCCAAATCCCAGACCCCACCCACCCAAATTTTCCAGACCCCACCCTCAAAATTTTAAAAATTTTGCCTCAAAATTAGTAAAAATTCGAAATTTTTTGCAAAAATTCGAAGTTTTTGCCAAAAAATCCCAGTTTTTCGACTAAATGAGCAAAAATGAAGAAATATTGTTGATTTTTAGTTGGAAATAACGTTTTTTCAGCGAATTCGCGAATTTTTTCTAAATTTTTGACCGAAAAAAATTTTTACCCCCCCCCCCAAATTCGATTTTTCCGGACCCCACCCCACCTCAAACCGGCTGACCCCACCCACCCTAATTTCGGCTACCCCCTCCCCCAACGATTTCTCAAGGTACACCTATGGGGGGGGGGGGGGGGTAAAAAGTCAAAATATGGCTTGGGGGGGTCTCAAAAATCGAAAATTTTCAAAAAAAACTGTACCCAAACTACCCAAATTTTTTCAGCTAAAAATGGCCCTTTTCAGATTTAAAATCGGCTATTTTCGACTTAAGTCTAATAAAAAACCACTCGTATTGCGTTTTAAAACCTATTTTTTAGCGTTTTTGACTGTTTCTAGACTATTTTTTCAGAAAATTTTTGAAAAATTGCAAAACTTTTTGCAAAAATTTAGCATATTTTCTCTTGTTTGGACCCCATTTTAGGGGGGGAGGGGGGTCTGAGTTCGGCTTGGGGGGGGGAGTAGTCGAGGTCGGGTATGGGGGGTGGGGGGTCTGGCTTCTCCGTGGGGGGGGGGTCTCACAGGGGGCAAACTGTAGCCTGGTACACCTATGGTCGATACCGGGGCCTGACCACCGGGGCCGGGGCCGGGGCCGGGGCTTGACTACCGGGGCCGGGGCCGGGGCCAGGCCCCGGTGCATCCCTAGTTCATACTAACTAAAAAAGGGTTGAATTTTACACTGGAAGTGTCAGAATTGCGATAGAACAATTTTTAAGACCTGTGAGGGGTGGGTTTATTTTCCCCCATTTGGGTTCCCCCATTGGGTTTTTCCTCCCGCTACTTTTTGCTTTATACCGCTCTAACGGTACAACCTACAGAAGTGCAAATAGGCTTAAAAGAAAGTTCTAAGTACGCTAAGTATATACGATGGTATATAAAGTTCTCTGATAGCCCTTATAATAAAAAAAGTTACAGCCAAAATCCGAAAATGTGGGGTTCCCCCCATGGCTATACCAACCTTTTCAAATTCATGCTTGAAATATTGCAAATTTGACAGATGCGGGCCAGATTTCATTTACCCACTACGTATGTAACTTATCATGAGGATGTATGTATATATAATCAAATTAAAATATATATTATATAAATATATATAAGCTAACATAATTTCGATCTGAAAGATATATTAGAAAAAATATTAGAAAGTTTACATGGAATAAATTTAATGGAATTGTAATATTTAACTGAATATTTAATAACAAGTATATATATGCCAAATTTGAAAAGGTTGTACGGAATTCTTAAATGTTGTATTTAATTTTTCTTTTATATATTTAGAAAATGGACATGTTTAAAATGTCTCCAGAAAAAAGAACCGTCTTGAGAAATATAAGAACGCAGCCTTGAGAAAACTAGAAAATTTTTAAAAAACGAGAACGATAACTGTATGTAAAATTCATTAACAGTCTTACGTGTTGTTGTAAGGAGAAATGGTGGAATTCAGAGAAATGTCATACTTTAGAAATTTTTCTTAGCACCTTCAAAGCTTGCAAAAGGCTGTTCCGGGTAACCGGGTACCCGGCCCGGAGCAGAAGCCGGATCCGGATCACCGAACATCGGAGCTCCGCTCCGTGGAGCTCCGGCGCACATCACTAATGCTGACATCAACTTTGAGGTGAAATTACTAGCTAACCGTAACAGATCCGACTTTAATTTCAAAAACTCGCTAAAATATATATACCAATCGGACGACAAAATATGTGAAATTGAGCAAAATCGGAGATGGTCTAAAAATCGGTCAACAGTGGACCCAGGGTTTTTTCAAAACGGTCAGTGGGCATTTTAGTGGGCAAACTTAGGATTGAGTGGACAAATTTAGAGATCGGTGGGCAAAATTACAAAATTTTTTGCTAAGCGATTTTTAACCTTAATTTTAACTTTGCATTAATTAATAACGTGTTTTATTCCGTACCATCGAATTTCCTGTTGTTTTCTTTAGTTGTGTCCTAAGCAAACTTAGTTTTTATACAACACAGGGTTCTTATACGTATAAATTAAAACATAATAAAACAACAGCAGGGGTCGGGGGGCGCAGCCCCCCAGAAGCTGAACGAATTTTTCTAATTTTGATGTTTTTGCACATGTTTTGAGTCATAGTTTCGATTTTCTGCAGTTGTACGTAAATCCTTAATATAAATAAGGCTGAATTGCGAAAGATTTTTGATATTTAAAATTTTGCAACATTTCGAGGAGACATATTTAGAAATAGACAATAAGTGAAGTGAAGTAAAGTTAATCAAGTTACAATTTAGTCGTGACACAGGAACCCCTGCGGGGGGTCTGGTGGGCGGCAGCCCCCCAGAAAAAATTGAAGATTTTTTGAAAACTAGCAATAAAACCGTAATAGAAATTTCACTTCTTTTACCTCTGTGGTCCAATTTTTCAGTGGGCAAACTGCTGGGCAAATTTAAATTTGAGTGGGCAAACTTTTGGCCGAGTGGGCGAATGCCCCCAATTTTGCCCAAAAAAAACCGTGAGTGGACCCCCTTAAGAAAATTGCCCCCTGTCGCGATTCGAAGGGAGGCAATATTAAGAAGAAAAATAGAAAAAAACGAAAAAACATAAAATTTCGCGTCTTTGGCGGCTGGCGCTAAATTTATATTTGTATTTATGGCGGCCTCGGTAGTCATGCCCCGGCCCTGGTGGTCAGGCCCCGGCTTCAACCGGGGCCTGAACTCAGCTAACTTTGTAGATGTTTTAACTTGTCTTTTTACTAGAATTTTGCAACTTTTGACGGCAAAAATGATCCTGACCGGGGCCGAGAGCTGACCCCGGCCCAGGTGCATCTTTCTATTTTATTGCAAAAAATTTCTTCTTCTTCTTGGGGGCTTTGCCCTTTAGACCCCCCGGTGAAAAAATTACCGCCATTCCGTCAACAAATCTTGGATTCGCCAGTGCGACACGGTCTCCAGGCAGCCGCGCAGACGCTTTTACACCCATCCATATTATGCAGGGGCGTTATCGCGTCCGTAGGTGTACCAGCCTACAGTTTTCCCCCTGTGAGACCCCCTACGGAGAGGCCAGACCCCCCTCCCCTACCAGACATGGACAGACTGGATTTCCACGGCCTACACTGGCAGCAGCTTTGCGTAGTCAATTGAAGCCGGCAGAAAAATCCACAGTTTGGACAATGCACGCTACATGGAATAATCCTTTAACATTTCAAAAACTTTTCAATTAAAAAACATATACGTATACAATGAATGTACTGTATGTTTTCGTCCAAACTTTCTGCGGTCCGTGGCGCAATGCCCCAAAAATTTTTGCGTAATTTGGAAAAAATGCGCCACGCCTAGTTTTTAACAAGTTTTTGATTCCGTTTATACTTTATACGTTTATATATAATGTTTTATATAATATATTTTATATATAATGTTTATAATTATATAATGTTTTAAATGATTGTAAAGCTTTATAAAATTTATTGATTTGTTTATCGTTTTGGTACATCAGTGAGCCTTCAAAAATGTCACATGTTTCTTAGCACGTACGAAAAATATATATATATACACGTGAAAAATTATTTAGCGGGTTTTTTAAATCGGAACTGTGCTTTTCAGTGTGTTTTCCTAAGAAATTGTGTCTTTTCTGATAATCTATATCGTTTCGAAATTTTAATGCCTTTGCAATGGTATGAGTATTTAACGTACACGTATATTCGTGTGCTTTTGACGACATACGGCGCAACAAAAGAAAGATCAAAGAACATGCTAGATAAACAAAGGACAGGTAGCACGCCGTCGGCATCTGCTTAGAAAGAATAAAGAAAAAAGATGCGCCGAAGGAATCTTTTCACGAACGTCTTGAAGAAAGAAAGGAAGGGAACAACAGCATAGACAACAAAGAACGGCCGCCCCCAGGGCCCCCAGCTACAAAACTATAAAATTTTTAAGATGCTGGCTCCAAATCGCATTTTCCAAGCATTTTTTGGCCGAAAAATACCTGCACACTGATTCGCAATTTTTTGCGTATATATATTTCAGAAATAAATTGCGCAATTTCACAGTTTTTGGCGCAGAAAACTCGGCTCTTGTATTTATTTAGGTTACGTAGGTTTCAGTTAACGTGAAATTAAGTTAAAATTGATGCTCTCCTTGATGCTGATGCTCTGATAGTGCGTGGTCATATGGGAAGCGCTCGGCTCACTCCGCTCGCCGCGTGCGTAGTCCCTGCCGACTTGGCTTGCGTAGTCGCGTAGTCAGCCTACACTAGTGTAGGCTGCGTGTAGGCAATGCCCATGTGTCCCCTACCCGACCTCAGCTACCCCCCAAGCCGAGCTCAAACCCCCTCCCCCTAAAATTGGGTTCAATTCAAACCAAGTAAAAAATGCAAAATTCTTGAAAAAAGTTTTTGCAACTTCTGAAAATTTTTGAAAAGAATTCGAAAAAATGGCTATAAACAGCTAAACATGTTTATAGCAATTTAATAGGTAATATATAACGCAATTATAAACCACAAACAGTTTCACTCATTGCGTTTCTCCCAGGCCGAGCCCAAGTAGCCAGTTGATGGCTCTGCTTGGCCTTTAGTGGCTATGCACATTATGAATAAAATGTACCTATGATTTTTGTGCGTGCATCAATGCATTATATATATACTTATGCATACATTAGAGTGTTGTGCTGGCAATAAATGTAGCAGTAGTAGTAGTAGTAGTAGTAATCTGGGCTAATTTAGGCATATTTTAGCACATATTTGTCAATTTTCAAGCCCTATTTTCGCATACGAAAACTATTGACAGAAGCTTTTGAGTACGTACGTTTAATGTACTGTACATCGAAAAAGGAGCATTTTTAGCTAAAAAGACGGGGGTGTAAACAGTTTAGGGGGTCCTCTCCTCTCTTCCAAGTTTTGGATTTTGGCTGGGGTCCCCCCGAGCCATATTTGGACCTTCTACTCCCCCAACCCAAACAGGTGGTACACCTATGGTCCCAACATGTATAATTTCTAAACACAAACAATTTCTGCCAGTTGAACAGTAAAAGTGCACATATATATACAACCGTATATACCACCTTACGCATGATAACTAGTGATGGGCACCGGATATTTTTCATATCCGGATATCCGCCTATTTTACGTTAACGGATATTCTATTATCCGCCTATTTCAAACTTAACTTCAAGAAAAGTTTTCGATTTTGCAGTTAAATTTTCAATTTTTCGGCTGTGAATGTCTATCATGCAACCAAGCCGCAACCTTCGTTTCCAAAATATTTTCAGAGGAGTTTTTGAAAAATATTTTACAATTTTTGAATTTTTTGTCAAAAATTTGCTAATTTTTCATTGTTTGACTGAAATGTACACGGATATATCCGGATATTTTTCTCAAATCAGATATTATTCCGATATCATGATATCCAGTGCCCATCCCTAAATTGATAACTTTGTTTTTGTTGCAGTGTATGCCGAAGCCACAATCTTTTATAACTTACATATAAGTTTCATCATATTATATACATGGTATGTGAGTACAGATTATCTGTTTCTATTTTTATTAAATTAACTATATATATATACGTATGTGTCATAGAGTTCTCGACTGCGTTTCGAATAGAGGTGGGTCCGTGGCGGTGGCATGAATCCAAGATAGCAAAACCTTAATTTATTTGCCTCAAAAGCTTGGTGTGCAGTCGCAGTAGTGGACACTAAAAACGCTGTCATTGAGGATTATATATACTTTACGTAATTACGTATGTCACTGGACCTGTCGGATATATATAGTGTCGACCAGTGTTTTTTGGGCCGTCGGCTTAGTGTGACGTCACACTCCTCTGCAAAAAGTTTTGCTATTTTTCAGAAAAAAGTGTATATAACTACATAAAAATTCCTAATAAATTTAGTCGCCTTTTGCTTACTACATGTATATACAAGAATAAAAATGCTCCGATGGAGCATGAAAAATGCAATATGGGTGACATTATGTTGTAAATGGACAGAGAACTAGGTTAAAAGCGCACTAATATGGATCAGCTTCGCTGAACAACCCATATTCGCGAAAACTGCCCAGAGTTTCTATCGTTATCTAACCTAATCGTAATCTAACGTTTTCGGTATCTACCTGATTTGTCAGCATGACCCTGTGTAGTCATAAAACTTAATAATACACGTACATCATGTCAACTGCTTTTCGCATCGAGTTAATATACAAGATTCTGCGCTGACAGTGTAGAAAAAACCCCTTGAACACATTTCTACCAGAACTGCATTGTTTATTTGGAATAAGCTTTAATATTTCAAAATCGTCGCGCTTGCTTAGAAAGCTGAAGAATGAGATCTTACTCGTATAATATGTAATATGTGGAGTGGATCATGAATGACCGCGAATATGGGTTTTCAGCGAAGCTGGTCCATATTAGTGCGCTGTTAACCTAGTCCTCCTGGCATTTACAACCTATCTCTCCCATATTAACGTTTTAAAACCTAGTCCTCTGTCCATTTACAACCTAATGTCACCCATATTGCATTTTTCATGCTCCATCGGAGCATTTTTATTCCTGTCCTATTTCATTTTTAAGGTTCCCAGTAATCCTTAAGTAAAAATGCCAGTTTCATAAGAAACTTTAAAAATTTCGCCAATCATTAATCTTCAACCAAAAGTACAGAACAAAGCAGCTTGAAAAGTAGAAATTTCTTCCTTTTCTCTATTTTGACAGAAAGGAAACAACAGGTTAAGGGTGACAGAAATCCAACATCCAGTACCCATGGCTGCAATAGTTTTAGTTACTGTATATACAGCATATAGCACCCTACTGCAGCGCAACCAGATGCAAACTTTACTGTCAGTGAAGGAAACTCATACGGCTCGATTTTCAATGCTCTTCCGCACTTGTGTGCAAAATTTCGTACGATTGCAACTTAGCCTATCTGTAGCTATAGTTTTAGGCCGTGCTGTACTTAGGCAACACTCTATATACTGCTGCACAACCAGGTGCAAGCTATAGTGTCAATGTAGCTACGTTAATTTGTCATGGCCTGAGCTATCTACACAACCAATTTAATATGTTTTACCGTTTTTACAGTAAGCCTAAAGCCAGCGTTCTGTGGTTGCTGCATAACAGTGCAGCATGATAGCAGCACCGCGCTGCGACTATGCTCATAGTGTTCAGCGATCCCGATAACCCTTATATGCGTCCCATTAGATGGCCCAAAACAGCATATTAGGCCTATTTTTGACTATTTCCTGTAGAGTTGGGATTGGGAAATTTTTCCGAAAACGGCCATTTGGACCGACCAACTTTGAGCCGGCCGCCTGAACGGTCCAGGACCTAAATCAAAAATCGGCCAACGTCATGATACGCTACCCATCCCAAAGTTTCTTATGCAACAAGCTACGTCTCTCTAGCTTGTTCTCTAAACCATGTAGCCGTGACACGTAATCGCTTGACAAATTTGGAAAAAGTAGGATAAATATATACAGGTTACGCACACATTTCAGCTTATTTCTTTATAACGAAGAGCGATCTCACAATAAATAAAACATCGTCCCCAGCTATTTGATGGAGGTATCGAATGATACAACCGATGTCTCGCGAAAAAATTTACTTGAGTCTGCAAAAAATCTGGAAAATTATACTTCTTCTAAAATGTGTTAAAATATTTTAGAAAAGCAACATTAGTTTCAGGGTATATACTATTATAGGGGAGCGCGAGAGTGCTCCCCTATAATACGTATGGGTGTAAAAGGCTCAGTGCGGCCCTTGGAGACCCGTTCGAGTACCGTGCCAGCTAAATACTCAACGAAACTGGACAATTTTGGTATCGTTGGAATCTACACGACGAGTACTACAAGTCGCAAAAAAGTTTTGGTCAAAATTTCCAACTTTGAAAATTTTCGCTTCCGGGCAAGTTAGGTCCTTTTGTTTTTTTTCCGTGTAAGTCACGCTTGGGAAAATGCAATTTTCTGTGTCGGAGTGTTAGAACGATCTGGGCATTTTGAGCAGGTGAAGTTTGGTTTTTCTGAACGCATATACCGACCCCGAAAGTGAACCTTTTTGATATTTTTTCGCTGCCCGGCCCGGCCGGTCACCTGTACGGCCGGCCAAAAGTGGACTTGGCGGGTTAAAAATGGCCAAAAATGGCCAATTTTTTGTCAAAGCTACAGGACTCAGGGAAGACGCTAGAGAGAGACGTGGTTTGTTGCATAAGGATCACGGAAGGGTTTATATGTCCTAACGAGGGCGATTTTTGATATCTGGCCAGGATCGTTTTGGCGGCCGGCCCAAAGTTGGTCCGGCCAAATAGCCATTTTCGGAAAATTTCTAAGTCCCAACTCTACAGGAAATAGTCAAAAATAGGCCTAAATATGCTGTTTTGGGCCATATAGTGGGACGCATATAAGGGTTATCGGGGTCGCTGAAAACGATGAGCATAGTCGCAGCGCTGTGCGGTGCTGCTATCGTGCTGTACTATTATGCAGCAACCATAGCACGCTGTCTGTAGACTTACTGCAAACGGCTAAACATATGAAACTTGGTGAAAATTATGTCTGTAGTAAGGAGGAACTGTAGCTATGTTAGTTAGTGCACTCTGTAGCTTCAACCGTGCTGTATGTGCTGCCCCAAACACAGCACAGTCGATAACAAGTTATTCTTTCGTCACTGGTATCTGAAATTCGGCATACAGATCGGCCTGTAACTAACTACAGTTAAGTTGCAATCGCCCGAAATTTTGCACACAAGTGCAGCAGAGCACTGCAAATCGTGCCGTATGAGTTTCCTTCACCGACAGTAAAGTTTGCATGTGATTGCGCTGCCGTAGAGTGCTGCTGAAGTACAGCACGGCCTATAACTAACTATAGATAACTTGCAATCGCCTGAAATTCTGCAGGCAACAGCGGAATAGCATTAGAAATTGTGCCGTGTAAGTCTCCTTCTTTGGCATTAACGTTTGCGTCTGGTTGCGCTGCAGTAGAGTGCTGCTGAAGCACAGCACGGCCTATAACTAGCAACAGACAAACAGCTGTCGCCTGAAATTCTGCAGGCAACTGCGGAAAAGCATTAGAAATTGTGCCGTGTAAGTCTGCTTCTTTGGACATTGACGTTTGCGTATGGTTGCGTTGCAGTAGAGTGCTGCTGAAGTGCAGCACGGCCTATCACTAGCAAGAGACAAAGAGCAATCGCCTGAAACTTTGTATACAAGCACGGAAGAGCATTGGAAATCGTGTTTTATGAGTTTCCTTCACCGACAGTAAAGTTTGCATGTGGTTGCGCTGCAGTAGAGTGCTGCTGAAGTACAGCACGGCCTATAACTAACTACAGATAACTTGCAATCGCCTGAAATTCTGCAGGCAACAGCGGAATAGCATTAGAAATTGTGTCGTGAAAGTCTCCTTCTTTGGCATTAACGTTTGCGTCTGGTTGCGCTGCAGTAGAGTGCTGCTGAAGCACAGCACGGCCTATAACTAGCAACAGACAAACAGCTGTCGCCTGAAATTCTGCAGGCAACTGCGGAAAAGCATTAGAAATTGTGCCGTGTAAGTCTCCTTCTTTGGCATTGACGCTTGCGTCTGGTTGCGTTGCAGTACGTAGAGTGCTGCTGAAGACTGAAGTGCAGCACGGCCTATCACTAGCAAGAGACAAAGAGCAATCGCCTGAAACTTTGTTACAAGTACGGAAGAGCATTGCAAAGCAAGACAAATTTCGAAACGATATAGATTATCGTAGTGCCACAATTTCTTAGGACACACTGAAAAGCAATGTTCCGATTTAAAAACCGCTAAATAATTTTTCACGTATATATATATTTTCGTACGTGCTAAGAAACATGTAATACTTTTGAAGGCTCACTGATGTACCAAAATCGATAAAACAACTAATAAATTTTATAAAGCTTACAATCATTTAAAACATTATATAATTATAAACATTATATATAAAGATATTATATAAAACATTATATATAATGTATAAAGTATAAAATTCAAAAAACTGTTAAAAATCTAGGCGGCGATTTTTTCCAAATTACGCAAAAAATTTTTGGGGCATTGCGCCACGGACCGCAAGTGTTTGGATTTGAAACATGTAGTACATTCATTGTATACGTATATGTTTTTTAATTGAAAAGTTTTTTGAAATGTTAAAGGATTATTCCAGGTATTGTCCAAACTGTGGATTTTTCTGCCGGCTTCAACGACTATGCGGTAAGCCGCTTTCGCCAGTCAGAACCAGTCTGTCCATGTCTGGTAGAGGGGGTCTACCGTAGGGGGTCTCACAGGGGGAAAACTGTAGGCTGGTACACCCGCTGACTAGATAACGCCCCCGCATATGGATGGGCGTAAAAGCGTCTGCGCGGCTGCCTGGAGACCGTGTCGCACCGAAGAATCCAAGATTTGTTGACGGAATGGCGGTAATTTTTTCACCGGGGGTCGTGAAGTAGGCCCCCAAGAAGAAGAAGAAATTTTTGCAATAAAATAGAAAGATGCACCTGGGCCGGGGTCAGCCCGGCCCCAACAGGATCATTTTTGCCGTCAAAAGTTGCAATTCTAGTAAAAAGACAAGCGGCACGATTCATAAAAAGAAGAGTTCAGGCCCCGCCAGCCGGGGCCTGACCACCAGGGCTTGTAAGTACATTACCGAGGCCGCCATAAATACAAATATAAATTTAGCGCCAGCCGCCAAAGACGCGAAATTTTATGTTTTTTTCGTTTTTTTCTATTTTTCTTTCTAATATTGCCCTCCTGAATCGCGACAGGGGGCAATTTTCTTAAGGTCCACTCACGGCTTTTTTTAAGTAAAATTGGGGGCATTCGCCCACTCGGCCAAAAGCCAATCACCTAAATTTAAATTTGCCCAGCAGTTTCACCCACTGAAAAATTGGACCACAGAGGTAAAAGAAGTGAAATTTCAATACGAGCAATAATGCAACTGAACGAAGTAA
>JASAND010015903.1:0-18323 GCA_030248195.1 Trissonchulus latispiculum
ACAAATGTAATGGTTTAATTAATATTATTAAGATATATGACACACACGGTTAACTAACACTGTTAGTATTAATACTGCTAATTAAATGCGTATACATCAGTCAAATTTTCATATTAAACAGAGGATTTTGAAAATATATGCCAGAGAAAAAGGAAGGACTAAAAACCAATAGTCTGGTTATTGTAAAGCCCTTCCCCTGAGAAAACTACTAAAATCTAATAGGCGGTCAAAGGCGGCGGGAGAACTTGAAGCGACGACATAGTTTGGTAGGCTATTCCAGGTATTTATAATTCTGTTAACAAAAAATCCCTTGAAACTTTCACGTGTACACAGATTAGGTCGAAACATAACATTATGCCCACGTAGAGCCCTATCAGATCGAAAAGTGAACATATCGGCACAGTTCAGAGTAGAGAGATTGTTAACTATTCCATAAACTAGTTTTAGGTCAGTTTTGAGGCACCTAGCTTCCAAAGATTCAAGACCAGCTTCTGAAAGTCTTTGGAGGTAAGACATATGATGACGACCGGAGACTCTTTTTGTAAATTGCCGTTGTACCCTTTCAACTAAATCTATATCTTTCAATAAGCATGGTGACCAAACAGAAGAGTTGTACTCAAGAATGGGACGCACATAAGTACGGAACATTTTAATTAAAAAGATTTTATTTCTGTTTGCAAAAGATCTAACAATACAGCTAGCAACACGATTTGCTTTTTGAACAATTTTTAAACAATGCGAACTTGGTTTCATATCGGCATCTAAGAAAACACAGAGATCAGAGAGAGACAATTTTAACTACTTCGAGCCTGTGATTATTAATTTCGTATGCAGCATGGCTCGGATCTGTGACCGCACCAAACAAGAAAACCTGACACTTTGTAATAGACAGACTAAGCTGCCACTTGTTTGCCCAGTCACACATACGGTCCAAGTTTGCTTGTAACACAGGACATATAGGTTCATTTGTATATACCCAAATTTTTGAGTCATCAGCATACAAACTAACATGGCAATCTTTAACGGCATCAACCATATCATTTATATAGAGAAGAAATAAAAGTGCACCTAATACGGCACCTTGGGGGACTCCACCGGCTACAGAGAGTAAATTTGATAGGCTTTGGTTTACCTTTACTTTTCGAGGTCTTCCTAGTAAAAATTTTTTAACCAGTCTAATAAAGCTCCACGAATACCGTAACAGTGGAGCTTTTGTAAAAGGTTCTGATGACTCACAGTGTCAAAAGCTTTTGCGACATCCAAATATACTGCATGTGTACTGAGGCCTTTGTTTTTCTGGAAGTGCAAATCATTCAAAGTTTTAAGGAGGTTCGTCAAAGTAAGTTTACCTTTGAGAAATCCATGTTGACATTCATTAATTAATTTATTTTCAGTTAAAAACTGCATGATAACGTTTTTAACTGGATGTTCCAAAATCTTGCAACACGCGGAAGTTAAACTTATTGGACGATAATTTGAAGGTGAACCTGGGGACCCCTTCCGTCTGAAAACTGGAACCACGATAGCATCCTTCCAAGCCTCAGGTACACGTCCTTGATTTAAAGAATTTTGGAAAATCTTTAATAAAGGCTCAGAAACAACTGCCTGCATTTTTTAGTAGTAATGGAGAAATATTATCCGGACCATCAGATATTTTGTTGTGGCTCTTTTTAATTCTGATTCAGCATTTTCTTTGGTCAGTAGAAAAGTATTCAGTATATTTTCGGAACGTGTTTGAAAAGGAGCGATTTCTCCATTATCCATTGTATAAACGCTAGCAAAGTATCTGCTTAACATTTGAGCTTTTTCTAAACCAGTCGAGGCCACCCCATTATCGGCAATAAGGGCGGGAATACTGCCTCAGAAGTCATTTGTTCACGAACATAGCTGTAAAATGTGCGGATGTTTCCACTTTCAAGATTTTTTGTTCCCTGTCGTGTTTAAGTTGCCTAAGGGAACGACGAACATCTCTACAAGCAAGCTTATGGTTTCTCAGGCCAATTTCGGATTTGGAAATTCAAAACTTTTTCCATAGTTTTCGCTTCTTAGAAATTTTGACTCGAATAGGTCAGGGTAGGAGAATTTCTTATTTCAGCATTTAACTTTAGGTACGTATAGGCTAATTGCATATTCAATTATACGTATAAAAATCGAGGCGAAATCAGACAAGCAATTACCACAAAGCACACCAAAACTGGTTGGATTGAGAATATATTCACCAGTTTTTTTAGATACAGCATCCGATAAGCCAACACGTTTATGATGCAGGTAACATTTACAATCAGGGCACGTAACAGCGAAGTCCGTTTGTGCAACATTTTTGCTGCAGATAGGGCAGGCGCCCAACCCAGGTGTTTGGCTGGGTCCAGGAGTGGGAGACATCGCAACAGATGAAACTGTAGAGGAACGCGGGAACTCAGAATTGCCGTTAATAACGTTAATAACGAGGCAAATAAGTAAAAAAAGGAGAGATTCGAGAACAAAATATTAAGTCGCAGGTTCGTACAGTAAATTTGGTGTCCCATGGTCCGGTATTATGAATAGTACCCAAATTAAAGAACAAGGTCGAAGATGTCGTATGATTAAAATGATAAATTGTAAAGACAAACACACAGACAGAAAATATATATAAATCGCCGTCGTCATACCAAAAGCACGCGGTCTAAACAGAAAAACAACCCATTTGATTCACATAGTTGAATCAAATAGGTTAAAACCTGGTGTGTACGTGTTAACTACAAATATTTGTGTTAGGCCGGCGGCCAGCCGCCGGCCAACGGCCGAACGGCCAGACACTCAGCCGGGCCGGCCGCCGGTTCAAAAGCCGCCGGCCGCCCCGGCCGGTCTAAAACACTAGTAATGCCTAGGTCTGCACTTGTGTCTGTAGTTGGAGACTTTAATTTACCTAATATTGATTGGTCTTATACTAACATGCCAAGTAATAGTGCGGATTTGATGATTGTAAATGGTTTTCTGGAGCATGGTTTTAGCCAGCATGTCGAAACAGCAACTCACATTGATGGAAATATACTTGATTTCTGCATTGATAGTGATACTTTGCTTTGCATTGACGTGCATCGTGCTATTTCGACTACTGTCCATTTTGTAGTATCCATAACCTTTGACCGATTTAATGTGTCTGTAAATGAGACTATTCCGTCGTATAATTTTCGCAAGGCAAATGTGGGAGAGATTTCAAGTTTTTTTTCCGTCTGCAATTGGGTTGGCCTGTTTGAAAACGTCCAAAACATTTATGAGCTGTGGACTACTTTCAAGCAAAATATTTATACTCGCTATTTTTTACATTGACGCAAATGAAAGAATCCAAGCAGCATTTTAGTAAAGAAATTAAGAAGCTGCCTCACGTGCAACGTCGAAAGCATGGACAGTATAAATGTTGTCCCTCAGTAAGAAATAAAAATAACATTAACATTGGTTATTAGCAGCACAAAGGGCGAGGCGCAGAAAGAGAAATGCTCTCTTTAATATGGAGCAAATTAATTATTAACAGCAGGAATGAAAACTTCGGCTATTATGTCAAATCAAAACTAACGTCCGTCTCAAGAACCCCATTTTAAAAAAGTAGAAATGCACTCTTGGTGAAGTTAAACCAAATGATTTTAATGCCTACTTTGCATCTGTTTTTACTAATGATGGTGCCAGTGCTTCTACAGTAACCACTAGGACTAATAAGACTTTTGAATTCTGTAGTTCTGACACTGAAACAGCTTTAAGCACCTGAAAAGGTTGAAACCAAAATATAGCTTGGGACCATATAACATTCCTCAGTGGTTTCTAGAAAAATTTGCTAAAGAATTAGCACTTCCTTTATCATTAATCTTTACTTTCAGATTTTCGCAAGCTTCCAGAAGAAAGGAAATGCGCAAAAACAGTTACTTTACATAAAAAGGCTCAAAATTTAAGGAACAAAATTTACAGTCCAATTGTTTTGCTGTGCTCCTGCTCAAAAGCAGTAGAATCCTTTGTTGATGATGCCATAGGGTTATACGCAGAACCTGATAATTTGATTTCAAACAATCAACATGGAATTAGGGCTAAGCGATCTACTGTAGTCAATTGCTGCCGACGCTGAACGAATGGACCTATGCTTTGGGCCAAAGTAAACATAGATGTGTCATACCAATACATTGCAAAGGCATTTGATTCTGTCTCTCATGCAAAGTTACGTATGAAAAATAAAAAATTACGGTTTTTCTGGAAAAATATTTGATTGGCTTACTGATTATTTATCAGATAGGCAGGAGTATGTTGTTATTAATGGAACATAATAGAGTTTAGAAAAGGTTGTATATGGAGTGCCCCGAAGGTATAGGACCTCGTTTGTTTACTCTGTTTATGAATGATGTTGAGGACTGTTTAATCTGTATGTATGCAAACATTTATGCGGATGATACCAAATTTTGTTGCATCTAAAACGATCTGTTGCTTTGTGATTTGCACAATTAGATATTGACAGTGTAGCAGAAATGACAGAAAGAAATCCACTTAAAATTGCTTTTCAAAAGCCAAATTTGATTCATTTGGGAAATAGTGACCCTGGAAAATGTAAAAATACCCACGGTAACTGAAGTTGGAGATTTGGTGCTGTTAATCTCTGCAGATCTTTTTGTTACAACTCACTGCTTTTGATCAGCAAACGTTGGTTTACAAATGGTTAATCTGGTTTTCAGAGGTTTTCATTCGCGGTCAAAAAATTTCTTGTCAAATTGTAAACAAGTTTTATTCGGCCAGAGTTAGAATACGCAACAAAGATATGGAATTCGTTTCTGAAAAAAGATATCAAATTAGTTGAAACAGTACAAAGAACTTTCGCTCGTGGCATCCTTGGATTTTCACAGTTTTTATCAGGATCGTTTAAAACGCCAGGGGCTAAAGTCGCCGCTTGAAGAAGGAAGAATATAACGAGATCTGATAATGACATACAGAATTTTGCATAATCTCATAGACTTGTGTTTATATATACAATTTATATTCACAAAATTTATATATATATATATATATATATATAAAACATTTTAGGAGGCTTTCGGCCAACGGTTCACGCCCTACTGCCCAGATCCGCTTCCAGCACATGTCCCGCAGTTTTCCAGAAAGAGAACATCTCTTCATTTGTTTTTACTTGAAACAAGCAGAAACATCACCAATTTAATTTGTTGCAAAATCTGTGCAGCAGCTGTAAACTTGCAAGATAATAATCAACCCGTTTTTTCTTTTACCCAACCTAAATAATAAAAGGGCATATTAAAATGAAACCAACAATTAACACTTAGCTATCGAAGAGTAGTGTACTAGGTCCCTTTCTTTTCTTTCGTTTCTATTCTCTTATCCTTTGCTAGTCCATCGGTATTGAATGTATAGACAGCAGCTATGATTCAGTAATATCATCCTTACTTTCAGCTAAAAGTCAACTCCTGTAGCTTGTCTTTGGTTTGCTCTACAGTCAGTAATAACCACAAAACTTTTCACTCGCGTTGATGTTCGGCAAGCTGTATGATAAACATTCGGAGCTGCATGAACCAGCGAATCTGAGAGTCTTGTGCCAATTCTGTATTGGAGTGTAAGATTAGTATATTCAAATCCGACATGAAATCGTTAATCCACTTTTCCAGAAGTGCAATACTTTATGCTCTACTGCATTGCTATTATAGTCCTACGGTGTATGACAGTTTTAAATCCGCAAGAATAATGATTTTAAAGTAACTATTTAGCGGTCACCGCCTGCTTGCATGAGTTTACCCGGCAAAGTAAGGAAGATACACTGTGCAAGCACTGTGTCATAAATAATGAAGAAGAAGAAGTCGTCTCATCTTACGTAAATGAGGAAAACCTTTCCTTCTTCGTGACGGCTGGATCAAGTTTCAATATTCATTACCAACGCCCCGTTCCCTAGTGGCGGCTGAAGTTTATTTTCCAGGGTAGGAAATATATGTGGGAATAAACTCAGCGGCGCATCAGAATTCTGTTAAACTATTTATACTATTATTATTTATTTAGTTGTTTTAGCCCCTTAAGATGCTCTGAAAAAAATGGATTAATTCCAATTTTCATTTGTTAATTTTTGTGATTAATCAAAATTAAAAGTTTATGTGGAGGAAGTATATAATTTCAGAATAATCACCACAACCACCAATTTCTAGGAATAAGATGGGAGGTGCCTAGTCCCTAGTTTGCCATTTTCACGGTTATCCATACCACTGCCAACTCAAAAATGGCTTTTAGCTTATATAATTTTTGTGGTTCGCCTTGAGTCACAGTAACCACTTGAAGAATACATACTCTTCATCACCATGAAAAAATTGATGACAGCAGAATAATTGAAATAGTACGATTAGTGTGAACGGTTATCGTTAAATTTTAATGATTATTCCAAATTTTACTTTCGTGTAAACTGAAAAGTTCGCTACTTCAATGTAAACTAAGCTAAACTAAGTTAAATTTAATATTATATCTGTTGAATCATTGCAAGATTATCATAGTTAGTTGTTGCAATATGTATGTAAAGTGTTACATATTGTGCAAACTGTGGTAGTTTTTGTAGTGTGTTGTGTAGTAGGTGGTGAAAGCATCTAGGCCAAACGTTAGTTTTAAATGTCTCAATAAAACAGATTAATGGCGCAAGTCTCGTTGTGTATCGTTAGGCATGGTGCTGTATTAAGGTACCATTTATGATGCAAGTGCCGACATCGGGTAGAGTTTCGTTACGGTGCCGTATGCAGGTAGGGATTCATAAAAAGCGGCCGGGCCTGGGTTCGGGCCCGGGCCGCACCAACTTTTCTGGCCTGGCCCGGGCCGGACTCGGCCCGCCCCGGCACGAAGCCCGAAGGCTCGAGCCAAGCCCGCAGCCCGAGGGGCCCGGGCCCGAGTCAAGGTCCGAGGCCCGAGAGGCCCAGGCCCGAGTCAGGACCCGAAGGCCGATAGGCCCGACTCAAGGCCGAAGCCCGAGGCCCGGCTGGGCCCGAGTCAAGACCCGAAGCCCAATAGGCTTTGAGTTAGAGTTGAAGCTTAAAAGTTGGCGGCATAATTCGTGATCGAACCACCGCACGTTAGCAGAATCCATATGAAACATACATCCATCCAGAATTCGCTAAGTACAAGAATCGAGTTGTCGGCTCAACTCTGGTATAAGCAAAACATCACATAACTGTTTGCACAATAGGTTTTGCAGAATATTTCAAGGGTGCAAGCAAAAATACTTGTTAAGATTTAGGCTTTAAAAATTTTACAGCTGTCAGTTGGAAGCATTTAGCAATTCGCTTTCCCCCACTTTCTCTTGCGGGTCTCAAGAACGCACTACAGTTTAATTAAATCCTCAGTCAGTAACAGGAATTACATACACATACAGCCTGTCCTGTTTACATAACTAACTGAAGTAAATTCGTAAATGATATCATAAATTGTAATGAAAAATGGAACAACCGACAATTCAACACTGCAATAATTATAATATTAAAAGACTTAGCTTGATGATGGTATTTAAAAGCTTTATACTGTGGTACTACATGCATACACATGCACATGCCCGACAGAACCTCCAGAACTTTTACTGGAAAGCTAAGAAACAGGGCCGGGCTCTGCCAGAGTCAGGCCCGGCCCGAGGCCAGAGACTCGACTCAAGGCCTGAACACAACTCTAGTTTCGTGTAAACTGTCTGGCCTTCGAGTTTAGCTATGTTTAGCTTATAGAATTTTTGGCGTTGAAAATTAGGTATCCAAAAAGCGATATTTCGGACAATATGCAAATAAGATTTGCATTATAAAAGAGGGGGTTTTCTGAACAGGCGGTCACTTTTTCAGTTCATCTATTTCACCTCTGCTTCAGATGATGGCTCTCAGGTCAGTGAAAACTAGAGATTGGTTCTTGGGTTTGCGGTTTGGGCGGTTGAATGATTCATTAATCACGGTTTGTTTGTAGTCCTATGTTGTTGATGGTAGCTTTGAATTAGAAGCAAATTATGCTCGAATAAAGATTTCTTGTTTTAAAGTGTTCTTAGAATTCCTAAATTCACACACTCATCACGAAACCTGCAGTTTTGTTTTTCTCCGTCTTTTCCTGAACTTTCCAATAAATTTCACAATAGATATATATATATATATATATGTGTGTGTGTGTGTGTGTGTGTGTGTGTGTGTGTGTGTGTGTGTGTGTGTGTGTGTGTGTGTGTGTGTGTGTGTGTGTGTGTGTGTGTGTGTGTGTGTGTGTGTGTGTGTGTGTGTGTGTGTTGACGACTGATAGTTTATTGAAACATAAGATTTTTGTTTGTTTGTTGGTTGTTTGTTTTGATTGTTTTTGTGTGTGTTGTTCAAATTTTAGGTCTGCCCGGCCCGGCCCGGCCCTGTGTTAAAAATTTCGGGCCCTGGCCCGGCCCGGCTCTGAGTGCCGTTTAGGTCTGCGCGGCCCGGCCCGGCCCTGAAAAGCCCTGATTTTTAAAAAATTCTTCTATGACGTTTTGAGACACGTAGAATCTTGTGTTCTGCCGCACTATCGTATTCTCGAAATCCAAAGTCCATGTTCTCTCAAAAAACGGTGCATAATGAATGAATATTTCAGGATCCTACCCTGCTATGGAAATTATATAACACGGGGACTAAATTAGCCTGAGGTCAATTTACCGAAATAGTTAAATGTTTTACATGCCTGTTTGTTGTTTGATATAGAGTTTAAAACAGTTATATATGTGGCAGATTAAACTTCTGTTACTCGAAAGCAGACGTATATACACACGGAGGCGTTCTTTATCAACCAAAATTTCAAAAAATATTACGCAAACTTCAACTATATTTGACACATGCAGTCTCATTTGATACAAAGTAAGCAAGAACTTTTGAATTTAACAAGCCAAAAACAATTATTAGAATTGGAAAGTGTATATATATATATATATATATATATATATATATTGTGTTTATATATATATATATATATATATATATATATATATATATATATATATATATATATATATATATATATATATATATATATATATATATATATATATATATGCAATAAATTAATGTGAAAAACGTCAGGGCTTGGCAGGGCCGAACAGGGCCGGGCTTTTTTCGTTGGAAGCTGCACGGCTCGGCCCGGCCCTTACTAATATTTCCTCAGGCCCGGCCCGGCCCGGCCCTGATTGGAAACCATGTCTGCGCGGCCCGGCCCGGCCCGTCGGGCCGGGCCGGGCCGGGCTTTGTCGGCCCTGATCTCATCTCTAGTGTGTACCAGCTTTCTCCGTCCGTACTAGGCAGGCTAGTAGGGCATCAGCTGCAGCAACTAAGATGCTATCGTCACAGTCCAATTGAGTTAAATTCTATTTCGGTCACACCAAATAAAGGCACAGTACTGTGACAATTGCACACTCAATGAAAATTTTTTTGTCAGCAGTTTGCACTAATTGTTAATAAAATAAAACAGTATTGTTCGGATTGGAATCACGAATGCTAGCAACGAAGAACCAGCTAAGCAGAATTCTTCTTCTTTGTGCTGTATCGTCAAGCACTCGTGAAGAACTCGCTCAGTAGGCACAGTAACCGCCGCACTGTTACTTCTGGGTCTGGCTACTTGTGACGGTTTCTGGAGACATGCAGCGGCAGACTGTCTTATGAGATTGGAATTTTTGCCGAGGTCGCCTTCCTTTACTTGTACTCTTTATTGTGGATATGTTCTTCAAAAACAATTCTTGGAATATTGAGTTAACAAACAGTTAACAAACAAACAGTTAACAACAGTTAACAAATGCTACCTGCAACTGGAGGTATGCTACTCTGTATATTGTTTATTTTGATAGAAGCTGAGCTTGTAATTTGGTCAATAAAACATTATTATGATGTGGTAGAAATATGATAAAATATATAATATACAAAAATACAATAGAAGAATTGTTATTGATTTCTCTTTCACTATATATTGATCTCACGGCTGCAATTGTGGTAGCTAATGTATTAACATCCATTTAACATCGATTGACTATTTTCCTAATTTTGTGTAAGCAAATTTCAAGCAAACCAATTTGAGAATAGAGACAATACTGAAGTCGCTATAAAATAGCGGAGCGAATTAATTTCTTGTGATGAACCAAAAAACTAAGGAACAGCTTTTTACAGTTAATAGCAGGATTTTATCTGTTTTAGTTTAAAATTTAATGAAAGCTTGCCACGGCACATTCCAGAGCTTTTGATTCATCCAACGGTTTTCAATGTCTTATACTTTGTGGAAGGCTTGGTCCAAACATTAGCAAGTCTAGCAATTGTTTTTGCAATTTTACGAACAAAGCTATACCACCGGAAAGAATACTGCTTACCAGTTGCGCTGGCGCTGGTAAATGTGTTATTGGGCGTAGGACAAATGAGCGCTGGTATTGACAGGATGATACTATATTATTCCAAATCTGTACATTTGGTATCTCGGTGGAGCTGCATTCTGAGACTTCACAACTTGTGCTTTATTTTTGGCGGATTCGGGAGCGCATCAATACTATTTATTATATCTGTAGACCGCCTTCTTGCTTGTTCAAGCATCTTGCTCTATTCTAAGCTAACCCTAAATGTGACCATTGCCTTGTGTTTTATTTCGCTTGCAACGTCAGGAATATTGACTGCTTCTGCTTATGTGGCTAGTTATGTGTCTCCAGGAGTATCCACGTATCCACCTACCTGTTTGATCGCTTGGGCACTTACTGACTGGATGAACCTGCTCTGGCACTGGTACCAGTTCACGCTGGTGGTTGTCAGTATCGTTATTTACTTTGTTGCTTTATACATTGCAAGCAGGCGTTCGCGGGAGGTGGTCTCAGAAGTAATACGAAAGCAAAAGAACCGCCAGCACAAAGTTACAAAAACTCTCTTCCGTATTACTCTTTGCAGCATATTCTTGCAGCTTTTCCCTTCAATAGCTGCTGCGATAACGTCCGCGTATGCGCCACACATTTACTCACTGGTCGCACGGGTCGCCTGGATTATGTTTAACTTAAGTTCGATTGGTAGTGCCCTAATATACATCTTGAATAACCGGAAAATTCGTTTAGCATTTATCAAATTGTGTTAAATTTTTCATAATTGATTGATATCAAATCAGCTCAATGCATGTATCTAAACATCGCAGCTTCTGTGATTTTGCAAATTACTCCTGCTTTTTGGAAAAAAGGATACGTTTTGTTGAAATTTTATCCATAAAGCCTGTAACCGGTGATTTATGATGCTTTTCGTTAAAAGCATACTATTACTACTTCCGCTTCAAAGAATGTGGATCAATGTTTCTACAATTTTGGTACTTTTAAGACTAATTTCCGTGATAAAGTGTTTACTTTGATCGAATTTGATCGAACAGGTCGCAGCGGTGTTGTCGTTAAAGCTTTTTGCACAGTTGAGAATTTGCATACCAGACCATTCTTTAGATATTGCTGTCTTCATTAAGGCAATCATTGCTCATCCGACGGATGGTTATTCCTGCACAATCCAAACCACTGTGTCAAACCTTTTGTTTGGAGTTGTTCTAGTAAGGGCAGTAGTGTAGTCTTGTTCTTGTCCTGTTCCAGTAGTGTAGTCTTGTAATACTTACTGCAAAAATTGCTAATTTTTGATCGATTACCGAATTCTAAACACTATACAATCGTCAGAAAAAACAATGTATCAGTGTAACCTATTTTATTATTCAAATTGTAGCCCTTATGTAGTGACGGCTATTTGACTACGGCTTGAATAGTACTATGTGATGGCGTACAAATTCATTGAGTCCTTGCGGAAACGCAGCTTCCTAAAATAAAATCTGGGCTACTGTAATAATGGAAAGATTTCAAACTGGACACGCAGTCAGTGGGACCCAACAAAATTCTTTACTGGCGTGCTGTGCGCGATAGGCTGGATACACAACCTGGACTAGAGGTAGTTCCAGGCCTGCCAATGGCAAGCCTCGCCAAGAAGATTTTGACCTAACGTGGCCCTAACTCGGCTTAGTTTTGTCGAAGCACCTGTTCATAGGCTAGGCCCAACCTTCGAAGGATTACAAACTCCAACACTGTGTTTGCAGAACACAACAGAGAGATTCCACGATAATTGGTGCAGTCAGACCTGGAGCCATCTTTGTGCAGAGAAATTACAATTGTCCTATTCCACTCACCAGGCAGCTCTTCCTTTTTCCAGATCACCAGGATGAGTTGATGGAGACTGCGAATACCCGTTGCACCTCCGGCAGACAGCAGTTTCGCTGGTATAGCATCCGGTCCTGCAGCTTTTCTGATATTCAAGCACCTGACGGCATCTTCGACTTCAAGCAGAGATATTGGGTCTCTACTACAGGATAAAAAACCAAGAAATGGCAGTTCTTCGGATGATAATGGGTTTGCGATGGATCACAGTTTAATAGAAGACTTTCGAACTGCTCAATCCACCTACAGATCTTAGACTGGTTGGCCGAGAGGGGGTTCCTTTGCTGGTCATTTAGGATTTCGCTTGGCTTAGATCTGGGCAAGCCGAATTTCTTCATCGCAGTTGAGGGGATTGTTGATTTCGACAGCAACAGATCTCCAGTAATTATTTCGATCTCTCCTGACATTATTTTTAATCAGCCTGTTGAGACGGTGCGCTGTTCAGCATGTTCAGCACTCACAATTCTGGTCCGATGTTGAAATCGAACTCTGCGTTCTTCGACCAGGTCAAAAGTATCACGCTGCAAAACAACGTCCTGCTCTCTCTTAACAGAATTGAGTACACGGTCTGCAATACGTCTAACTTTCTCAGACAACACAGTCCACTCTTGGTCAATATCACGAGTTGGATCCTCCCAGTTGGCGAGGCTCGACAATTCATTAACATACTGGTTTTCCAAAATATTCAAAATAATCGTTGAAATATAAGTTCTCACTAAATACTTTTACAAAGAATACTATCCAGTTTGCGTTTTGTCTTCATTCCCTAGTTAGCTGCCAGCTGAGCTGAACAGCATAATAAAGTCTTCATGCAGGCAGACAAACTAAAGGGATAAATTGTCTTCGATTGACGATAACCAGTCATATTATAGTATATTTAGTACTATTAAAGTATGATCAAATTACGTTAGCAGTAAATTCCATTTCTACGGAACAAATCTCATTCTTTGGAGTATTTCGCTATCTTCATTGAGACGCATAAAGCTGGAGCTCAAGGACTGAATTCCGAGGAATATACGTAAATGTTCCTGAGCTCCCAAGCTACACTTACGCACCCAAAAATATGCATCGGTGTGGAATGCTGACAGTTGATCCTGTAACGTCTGCCGCCTGCTCGCCTAATTTACATGAACGAACTGCCGCAAAAGTATCCTATACTAAACCTGTGTTGAAGATAGAGCTTTGATCGGCTGCAACAGAGAAAATACACACTAAACATAGCGAAATCACCCTTTATACATTCCTATCCATCAGGAATAATAAAAATAGGAAGACATAAAGCCTGTATTTGCTTAAAAGAGGAAGGGTTCCAGACAGTTGATTTAAGATGCAACCTAGGTTTTCTATTAAACTATGGAACTGTGTTCGTGGCTGCAGAGTTTTTAGATGTATATACGTAGTTATGGCTCAATAGTTTTTGCTGTTTCAATGCTGCAACCAACCGTTGAAATAATGCAGCCAACCTCCTTTGCCAAACCTGCAAGTGAAAAGCTACCGGAGTCAGCTTCTGTTGATAGCCATGTCGATACGGATGGTGCAGTATACATAATAGCGAGCCAGCCAAATGTGCTCGGGATACCTATTTGCTGGGCTTGACTTAGTAGAAGTCTAACGAATTACGAACGGACATTATAATTGGCTAGAGTTATTCCTAATTGTAGAAATACACGTCCTTTCCTGTTTCTGCATTCATGCGATTAGGCGAAATTGCCTTGGTTGGCATAAACTCCCCTGGAGATATGACTTGTGGTAGTTATACATTTGCTTTCGTTCGGTGCAATCCAGTCATTAATCACTACTGGCTGTTTAGATTTTCAAAGCGTATTCATTCACTATTTTCCTCCTAATAAAATAAAGTCAAAACCATCCTAACATACAAAATACAACAAACATTTCTTGATGTTTAATACACGCTTGACACAGGACATTGGAAACAGAATTTCGCTCCAATTTCAAATACTGTTAAGATTCTATCCATTAACCGCAAGTGGCTTTGGCTTAATGCTGATGTATGGACGGATGATTTTTTGCGACGCCCTGGTCATTTCTGGTTGGATTGGATTTTGTCTGTTGGAACCCTAAAAGTTTTCAACATAAACAACGAAAACAATCATTACGAAGAATTTAATATTTTCTTAGGGCCTTTTCAACAAAGGGTTGAGTAGAGTTAAAATTAACGTCATCCTTTTCATGAACGAGTTAAAAGAGGGAAACTCAAGCTTAAAGCGAATTAAAACAGCTAGTCAAACGAGTCAAAGCAATCTTTAACTCTATTCTACTCTACTCTACTCTACCCTTTCTTGAAAAGGCCCTAAGATACTAAAATTGACAGTTACTACATTATTGATCAGGTTCAGGGTTATATTTGCAGCAAGTCTTTCTGTATTCACTGTTCTCAAATGCATTTCTACCTTAATATATCAGTTTATATGGACTTCCATGAAAGATTTATACTTATACCAATTTATACCCAGTATTCTTATTAAACAAATAAACTAAGGTATAACAAGGCTGTCCTCTGTTGATCCGAATACCAACAGTATGAGCCCCAGAAGGAGATTAAAGGATTAAACAACAAATTCATTTACCAACAGCAGGCGGTGTTGCCTTGAGTTTCGACTTTTCTCCTGTGCATCGTAGTGGAACAGATCCTATTAACACGGGTAAAAACAAGTCCAGATCAGTTGACATACCTGTCGGGCTGATCTAAAATACAAATGAATGCGCAGTTTTAAATCTGCAGTATGCTACATTTCTAAAACAGATTAACTTACATAATTATAAGTAGGGTCATACGCTTGTTTCTGCTTGTAAGTTATCATGACTCCATAGATTTGGAATAATAATTTGGTTATTGCCAATTCTTACTATTATTTGCACAAACTTAGCATTTGAGCGACATTGTGTTGTAGCACAAACTAATAATAATTAAACTAATTTTCCATGCGCTGATTTTGTATGAAATACTACATCATAACGTCATAAAATACACACAGTCACTATGCCGCATCAGGTTCTGGCACTATATCTACGGTGTCGCTGTAACGTTGACCAAACCAAACCGAAACGTACCGTACCAATGAAATGTGCTATGGTTGCTTTCTGTACTTACTTCAACTTGCGCCATATAAAAGATATCTAGAACATTCGACTGGAATTCAAGTGTATTTGGAACTGGTGGAACTTGTAAACGTAACAGCATGTCTTTTGATTGGTGTGACTCTAGAAAGCAAACAATGAGAAGAAATAAAGAAAAACAAAACCAGCAATAATTAAATAATAAATAAATAATATATAAGCAATAATAAATAAAGATTAGCTTTGACGCATTCAATTCAATTGATCATAATTTAATTCAAGTGTTGTGCACCAAATTTTGGTAGGAATCATTTTATGGTTTTCAACAATTTTAACATTATGTTTACACGTGGTTCCAACAATAAAATCGAATATCAGCGCTGACACATCGGCAGTTTATCAAAATTGCATGGGTCATGGATTTATTAAATAAGAGAAAGTCGTGGTGCAAGTCTGCGTGAATTTGACTGAAGACTTTTTACTGGAACGGTCCTGTTAGTCCCAATTTTACCCCAACAACGCTATTGCTTTCTGGCCTTCAGTTCTAAGCTTTTAGATCTGTAAAGTTTTGTACAAAACTTTTTACAAGTTCGACATAATCTTACCAACTTTCTCTGACGAACAAGTCTCAACAATGAGTTGTTTCTCATGTCGTTCACGTCCAGTAGTTGCTCGGAGTGCGAGGTTTTGAATTAGCTTCAGCTTCACCCTACCAGACTCGACCTCACGGCTAGATTGGTTGTTTATACTAACGTTTACTTCTGTTTAAAACATACATACACTTGTGTTAAATACCAGCTAATTACTTACTTTCAGATTAGTAAGCCAATCACATATATTTTCGATTACTCGCACGTTAATTCTAGCTCCAAGAAAATCAGAAACGGAAGCTGGAAATTGTTCATTCGTCTAATTAGTTGTGTGTGATTTTAACCGGCATTTAACTTTTAACTTTTAACTTATGACAAGCCAAATTTTAGCTTGTCAGTCTCCAACTAAGACAAATTCAGATTTGAAGAGGGTTCCGGTTTTAGGTAGGTAAGGAGCTTTCAGGTTTCCAAAGTGAGAAATATTTTATTTTAATATGCGATTGCTTAGACTCCCAATTTGTAAACAATCCATATGGACAAGGGGTTACATAAACACTTGGCTACGGTTTCACTACGTTGTTCGGTTTCTAAAAGTTTGGAATTTACGTTTCTACCAGTTTTGGAAAATCCCTCCCCAAATGGGGACATCTGTATTTAGCTGTGTTTCTATTTTTAAATACATATAAGGCGTTCCTGGACAACTGGAAATGTTCAACTGAAGTTCTTGTTGGCCCTTTGACCATCTCCTCTAATTGATGAGTTGATTTTAAAATCGGAAATTTTTCGATTCTTATGGAATTTTTTCGCAATTTTTGGGCTGTTTTTAGCAATAACATGTTTCTCTATTTGTTTTGCATGGGGAATGTGGTTATTGGAATTGTTCAAAAATAGTTGTCAGAGGGTGTTATCGCAATTTCAGTTCCTAGTCATACTACTAATTATATTTTCAGTTTCGGAAACACAAAATCACTGCGCACACGGAAATCACAAAATAAAGGTAATTTTTTACAGCAAAAATTCACTAATTAATTAGCTGGTATTTAACAAATATGTCATTTAAAACATAAAACTGGATAACGGCAACGTAATTGCATCATAACCAAAATCTATTCAAAGCAAGCATCGCTTCCTTGAAGAAGCGTGTCAAAAATGACTGTAGGATAACGTGGCGATGAAAGAAGCAGAAGGATGCAGAACCCCAGACTGCCAAAACAGGATGTTTCTTTCTATTATATAAGTGAAAATTTTCCCGAAAAAGACTCCAAAACAATTTTGAATAACACTTACTCATTCTGGAAATTTTTGCAGTGTTTTCTGACAGTTTCTTGAAATCTGGATAAATCGCTTGAAGTTTTAAATCCAATTAATTTTAATTCTCATAAACGTTTTACACATTTTGGGAGCACCTATTCGCAGTCGGAATTGGTAAACCCTCATATTTAGACAATGTTGTAGTGTATGCATGTTCCAAAATTGCAATACAGTAGTAGTGACTATGAGACCAAGAAGATTCATGGGCATTTTATGGATGAGATTTGTCATTAGATACATTGAAATTAACTAGTATTCAATTTAATGCTCCGCTTTTTATTTACTCCAAAATTACTTTGTTTTATACCTATTACTTCCTCCTACTACTAATCCTGGACGAGTTATGGTCGCCTCAGCAGATAAGGTTCCCGCCGAACAGAAGCAGCAGCCTAGAGTCTTAGTCCGCTCCACTTTCACTGACTTTGTGGATCTAGGATCCTGGTTTAGATCCAGCTTGCTGACGACAAAGATAGGTTGGACTATGTCAGCGTTCAACTTCCAAGACCAGTCAATGGTACACGCTACTGAATAACGAATCTGGCCATGAAAACCTGCAATATTGCAATTTCAATACTACGGTCACCTAGTTGACTGGTCTGTATGTTCTTTGTGGTGTCGTCTCATCTCTAAGGTTAGATGATTGGTCTTTTCTCGCCATTGGTGCTGTTAAATTTTGGGTCGCGACATCGACATAACGTCGCTACCCAAAATTTTGCGATACCTGTGGCGAGAAAAAACCATCATGGTATTAGAGATCATCTGGCAGAGTCAGACGAGTGAATGTATACGTGTTTAGCTAATGTTAGTTTCACTATTAAAACAGCAAACACTCAGTAATGCAAACGTGACTCATAAACGTGGACTCGTGGACAAAAGTGATCGCGATGTCTATTCTGTGCCATCTGTGCCGTGACGGCCGAGTGGTTAAGGCGCTCGACTAAGGATCCATCAGTCCAAGGTTGGAATCCCCGCTGCCACAAGGCTTTCACAATTCCCCTTGAGCAAGGGACCAAGCACATATCGGTTCGCCGTGGGCTCCAGCCAACCCAGCTGTCTATCCTTAACTGGTCGGTAAATGAGTACCATCTGCGATGGGAAGGCACAGGATTTTGTGTTCTGGCGAAAAGCCTGATGACTGCGCCCCCTTCCACAGATGTAGTAAACGTTTGAGTTGTTACTCT